>CM040397.1:103259316-103296816 GCA_022702515.1 Ilyophis sp. 1 JC-2022 | reverse complement strand
TTTCTGGAATTTACTCTCTGCATGGTAGTTCCATTTTCCAGAATTTATCCCCCCCCCCCCCCAATGAACCTCACTGTACCTAATCCAGGAAGGGAATCTCAAATGTGTGACTGTTCGATTTATCACTTTGCGCATTATGACCATAACGAGTGAGCTTGCTATTTTTTTAGATGTGTTCTTTTGACCCTGTTTTAAGAAATATAGTTTGATAGTTATTTCTTTTCATTTTCTGTTTTGTAATTTGACTTTTAAAGGCACATATTGTATTCTTGTCCTCTTAGTTTACAAAAAATGGAATTGCCTAGAATGTAATGGACAATATTACTGACATTACCAAGGTCCAAGCTGTAGAAAATGGCCTTTTTAAAATAATTTCTTATAATTCCTTTTATCGTCGTTGTTCAATGATCTCTTGTACAGTGCCAATATTGTTGATAACGGTTCAACGATCTTTCACAGTCATCAATGCCTTTGGAGGAGAGGACGTTGTAGCGTGAAGAGAACAAGGAGGAAAGTGCCAGCACCACATGGTAAGTGTTTCCTTCACAGATCGCAATCGCTGGCCTGACAGCGCAATGGCGGTAACGGAGGCAGTCCACAAACACAAGGAAGACAGACCCGGTCCAAACGCCAGGTCTGGAACACAGACCCATTCATAAAAGTCCCCCCCCCCCCCCCATGAGATGATACCATGTTCACTTGATGTAATTGTGTATTACCAACTGGGTGGGTCACGTTTAAAAAAATAAACGATGCACGCAGTATGACTCACAACTGTAGAAGATTTAGCAGGCATAAATAAAGCGAAAACCAACCTGATTCAGAAGAGTGAATTAAGTTCACAACTTGATTCTCCATTGTAGTTTTTGTGATGAATGTTATCTGAGTTTGTAAGCACAGGTCTTCGAGCACATTTTCTGTTACGGGACCAAGATCCTGTTTCTGCTCACTGCTTCGGTTCCCATCCTCTATAAACACCACATTCAGACTTGTGAAAAGTGAAAATGCTCCATTTTTACAGACTTGCAAACTCAGTGTGAATACTCACCCCATATGTTAATGTCCAATGGAATGTGACCAAAGAGAGTGAGTGGGTGAGACCAGTGCAAAGCAAGCTATGGGCTGCATCCATTGCTAGCAACATTAGAGAGTCAATAAACGTTTGATTGATTGATTGACTTAAGACAAGGCAAACTTGTAATCAGTAACCTCGTCCTTGATATGGCCTACTGTAAAAAAAACGTCTCTACCCCTATCGCTTTGTATAATCTATTGTCTTGTATAGTATAGTGTCATATTGACCTATGTAATATAGGCTATGTATCCCATCTTGTCTCCATAATGTTTTAATGTGTTCCTGCCCAGGGACTACAGATGCATATTAGCTACTCAGCTAACTCTGGTGCAATTACTGTGCTGTGCAAAGTCCCTGTTAGATAAACTAATAAACTAAACTATTGATGTGTGAGAATAACCACGTTCATCAGGAGCTGATGTGGCTAGCGTGACGTGCTGCAAACGAATAAACTAAACAAAAACTATTCACGTGTGAGAATGACCACATTCAGCAGGAACCGATGTGGCTAGCGCGATGCGCTGCAGGGCATCTGGAATGTGGCTAGCATGGGACCGCTGTAGAGCTTGCTGTTCAGGTCTACTCGACCCTGGTCAATCCCAGTGGGTCACGGTGTGTGCAGGCTTCTTCTCCGGTCAGGACCGTAACCACCTATTTCTGATCCCACTAGTTAATCCTCCCTGACCATCTTTGGCTGTTGTGTGTGTGTGTTTTTGTTTGAAAGAGCTGGAACAGTAGAACTTTAGGGATATGTTTCTCAGAGTTGTAGACTGACTGGTCAATGAAACAGGATATGAACCCACACTCTGGGTACAGTGGAATTACATGTTTCTTCTTTAAAGAACATAATTCCCAAATGACCCTGAAAGTGCAATAATGTTCCATTTCGGTACTAATAAGTACCTTTTTGAGCAAAAAAGAGACACATTATGTATTGCTGGCTAGGGGTACAATTTTATGTACCTATGTATATGGCATGACCACAGTGATAAGCATATCTTTTTTTCTGAGAGTGTTTAAAAAGCATGCCTAATTATACTTTATCACCCTCACTATTACTGATGTTAAAATTAAACAGTAAATGGAAAGAGGTCACACTGCCCATTAATAAAAAAACTGGAAACACTATGAAAATTAGACAAGAATCATGTTTTAGCTCTAGTAACAGTTTTTAGTACAAATTAGGGAGAAAAAAATCAAACAATTATCAAAAGTGGACACAGATAGCAGGTCACTGAGAGAAAAATATAATGTTCAGTTAGCTGAGGTTGAACATGTAGTCACCACACAGCTAAACCAATGAGGGTGCAGCGTGTTTTTCCTCGGCTGATGTGACGCGAACAAGAGATGTTATTTATTTATCCTCCGTTCATATGAACAGAGCACAATTACATTTAAGAATATACTGGATCAGTCGCCACGAGTCAGATATGAATTGCGCGGCTCCAGATCCCGCTTAAGACTGGCCTGAAATGGATCAGTAAGATTCTTGTTATTTTCCGTTCGCAAACGAGGCCATGTTGTCATCAAGGACATATCCGATCTGTCGTCATAATGTCAATATTCTAATGGGAGCATCAGAACATTCACAAAAGAGCTGAACAACACATCAAATATACCAAATATATATAAGCTTAGCAGTTACGATCATTTTACTCTCGTAGTTATCTGACTCCAAATGAAACTAGAATTTAGAATTTGGTTTTAATCATGCGTGGAGCTCGGAGTGGTTACACTCGACTCTTCCTTGGGTACCACCATTACTCAATATATGCTCCCGGGATTAGCACTATTGCTGAATCTCAGTTTGTTGGAGAACACAGAGGTTGGGGGTCTTTTACATAGATAGTTGTGAGCCCAGGTCAGAGTGCATTCAGAGGGCTCCTTAAGGTGAATTTGACAAGAACCCACGTAGAAAGTCCAGGGGTTCTCTTCACATCAAATCACCAGAACCATGCACCACCAACCCTGTTTTGCTGGCAGAACTTGACTGCCTTTCCCAGCTTGAGGACGCCACTAAAGACTTGCTGTACCAGGCCACTTATCAGTTAGTCCTTGGTCAGAATTGTCCCCCTGAGTATTCAGTCGTAATTTAGGCTGAAAAGGGTATACAATGGATTAGAGTCATGGAAACCACGCAAGTTAAAAATAAGAACAATTTAATAACAGGCAGGTATGTCATTAGTTTAGAATTAGCAGTCAATTACAGAATATAGAGATTTAAAAAAGGAAATACAGAGTAAATATCTTACCCAGCCTGTTCAGCTACACACAGACACAGAATATGCATGGTGTGGGAAGTCGGTTACAATCTTTCCCGATAGGCTTGTCTCCCTTCGTTTTATGCCAAATCACGCGTTTGAACCAGGCGGCATTGCCATAAATGAACCTGGAGGTGTGGTCAAATCTGGAATTTAGACCCCTACCTTTGGGAGATGTTGAGTAGGGAGAGGGGAAAATGAGATGATTACCAGAGAGGACATTCCACTGTTATAGTTTTTCCCTGAGTTACTGAAACTATATGTTATTAAACTTAATTTGGTATGAAATGTATTTCATTCAATTCCTTGATTTTACCTGAATCCATACATACCAAACAGGCTAAGGTGATATAATATTATGGTGCAGTTGTCAAGAAAATTTCCTCCACCATTTTACATTCAATTCCTGTTACTACTACATAAGACATAATGTAACAATATAATGATCACATGTGCAATGTTTGTAGGTTTACAGGGTCTGTTGACCATCTCAACAGAAGTTTTAGAGTCCTGATCCAGGAGAGAAGTAAAGGGTGTAATGACAGAGGTGCCCACATGAGGGCACTGGGGTATTGTCTGGAGTCTTTCCCATAGGAAATGACCAGGTGTTGGGTTACGGGAGAGATCACAAATGTTCTGGGAGGACATTCCTTTCCCATAGTTTGGCCAGGGGCTTGATGACCTTTCCGCCCTTAATGCCCCTAGAACACATGACAAACAGTCCAATTTCCCCTTATCACAGTCTTTCCCAGATGGGGACATTATTGGGAGCAAATGGCCTGAAAGCCCAAAGGAAGTCCGAGTAGCCTATTGTTTTATTACAAGGCCCTCTGGTCCTTTGAATTGCATGATGGGCCCCAGTTCTCAGGTTCTTTCAAATGGCAGCCTTTCCTGAGTCCCACTTTGACTTCTCCCTACAAACATAGTGTTCTTAGATGAGATCCCAGTATCTGCTGGTTTGGTTGTTGACTATTGGCATAAACCAAGGTCAATTCCAGTCTATTTTGGCTATATGGCTGAGAGAAGGCTATAGCAGTGTTGAAGGATTGCTATGGCTGAGAGAAAGCTATAGCAGTCTTGAAGGATTGATATAGAGAAAGCTATAGCAGTCTTGAAGGATTGATATAGAGAAAGCTATAGCAGTCTTGAAGGATTGATATAGAGAAAGCTATAGCAGTCTTGAAGGATTGATATAGAGAAAGCTATAGCAGTGTTGAATGATTGATATAGAGAAAGCTATAGCAGTCTTGAATGATTGATATAGATAAAGCTATAGCAGTGTTGAAGGATTGATATAGAGAAAGCTATAGCAGTGTTGAAGGATTGATATAGAGAAAGCTATAGCAGTCTTGAAGGATTGATATAGAGAAAGCTATAGCAGTCTTGAAGGATTGCTATGGCTGTGAGAAAGCTATAGCAGTCTTGAAGGATTGATATAGAGAAAGCTATAGCAGTCTTGAAGGCTTGATATAGAGAAAGCTATAGCAGTCTTGAAGGATTGATATAGAGAAAGCTATAGCAGTCTTTAAGGATTTCTATGGCTGAGAGAAAGCTATAGCAGTGTTGAATGATTGATATAGAGAAAGCTATAGCAGTCTTGAAGGATTGATATAGAGAAAGCTATAGCAGTCTTGAAGGATTGCTATGGCTGTGAGAAAGCTGATGGCTTTAATGATTATTTTGTTAATATTGGCTCTACTCTGGCATCCAACATCAAGCCCTCTAATGAGAACCCTTGTAAATTAATCAAAGGTCAGTTTCCTCCTCTCTGCAACTTTGAACCACCTAGTGCTAAAGAGGTGTATGACATCATTATGTCTCTAAGAAATTCGGCTTCAGGCCACGATGGAATTAAAACCATCCTTATCAAGGAAACCATTGATTATATAGTTGATCCTTTAACCCATATATTTTACTTATCTCTCCAATCTGGTATCATTCCTCAAGATCTCAAAATTGCTAAAGTTATACCCATTCATAAATCTGGTGACACTAATAACTTTGGAAACTACCGTCCAATATCTATTCTACCTTGCTTCTCTAAAATAGTGGAGAAACTGGTGTATGTAAGAATCTCAAATCACCTAGCCAAGAACAACATCCTGTACAACCATCAATATGGCTTCCGTAAAAAACATTCTACCGAACAAGCTCTGTTGCAACTTGTGAACAACATTTCTTCTGCCCTAGATGATAGGAAATTTGCTCTTGGAGTCTTTTTAGATTTGACCAAGGCTTTCGATACTGTCAACCATGCAATCCTTATTTCCAAATTGAACAGGTATGGAATACAGGATGTTGCTCTCAAGTGGGTTACCAACTATCTTGAGGATAGAGAGCAATTTGTATCAATCAATGGTTGTTCTTATAAGAAGTCTCAAATTCTTGTTGGGGTTCCCCAAGGTTCCATCTTGGGCCCTTTATTGTTTTTAATTTATATTAATGACTTAGTTATGACCTGTAAACATTTTTTCCCTATACTATTTGCTGATGATACTAATCTTATAGCCGTTCATGATGACTTCAAGTCTCTGATTGACTTAGCAAACAATGAATTGTCTAATATCTCCAAATGGTTTCAGTTTAACAAACTCACTCTAAATATCAAAAAATGCAATTTCATGATCTTTTGCTGCAAAAACAAGTCTTATTCTAAAGAGGAAGCTAAAATATTAATTGACGGAAAAGAAATTCTTCAAGTACCTTTTACTAAATTCTTAGGAATCATTGTTGATGAATGTTTAAATTGGAAAAATCATATTGATTATGTATGCAAGAGATCTATGAAGATGCTTGGCATCTTTAGAAGGGTTTGCCCTCTGATCCATCCTTCCGCATATTTAACATTATACTATAGCTTTATTTTTCCATACTTCAACTATTGCAATATTGTCTGGGCTGCTACATATCCATCGTACCTCAACAAACTACTCATAATCCAGAAAAGATTCTTAAGAATCATTTCTCATTCTAACAGTCAGGAACCATCTGCACCACTATTCACGAAATATTCATTATTATCGATTGATAAATTAAACGTTTTCCAAACATGTTTATTTATTTTCAAATCCATAAACTGTAAGCAAGATCTTCCTGTTGCCTTTCATAACTTGTTTACTTTCTCATCTGACATCCATTCATATCCAACTAGCCGTAGTAATCATCTTCATTTACCTTTCTGTAGAACTTCTAGCCACCAATTTAAAATCAAATTCAGAGGTCCGAAATTCTGGAATACTTTGAGCTTGACTCTGAGACATACATCTTCTCAGCCAGCTTTTAGAAAACAACTGAGGGACTACCTCATTTCATCTAGTGACATGACTTTATTTCCTTCTTAATAGGTTATCTATTCTAAACTTATTATGTAATTTGTTATTTGTTTTCTTTTATTTATCTTCTCAAATTCTGTTCATTTCTTTGTTTTTGTCTTGATTTTTTTGTTTTCTTTTGTTTTTGTTTGCCTGTTTGTTTGGTTACTTTTTCTTTCTTTTGTATTTGTTTTATGTGTTGAGTATATTGTTAAATCTTTTGATTCTTGTTCTTGATGTGAGGGGAACTCTGTACAAGCCCTTTTGAGCTTCTTTTCCCCTCCTAGCACTGTCGTTTTTATGTGCTGAATAAATAAAATAAAATAAAAAATAAAAAAAAGCTATAGCAGTCTTGAAGGATTGATATAGAGAAAGCTATAGCAGTCTTGAAGGCTTGATATAGAGAAAGCTATAGCAGTCTTGAAGGATTGATATAGAGAAAGCTATAGCAGTGCTGAAGGATTGATATAGAGAAAGCTATAGCAGTTGAAGGATTGATATAGAGAAAGCTATAGCAGTGTTGAAGGATTGATATAGAGAAAGCTATAGCAGTGTTGAAGGATTGATATAGAGAAAGCTATAGCAGTGTTGAAGGATTGATATAGAGAAAGCTATAGCAGTGTTGAAGGATTGATATAGAGAAAGCTATAGCAGTCTTGAAGGATTGATATAGAGAAAGCTATAGCAGTGTTGAAGGATTGATATAGAGAAAGCTATAGCAGTCTTGAAGGATTGATATAGAAAGCTATAGCAGTCTTGAAGGATTGATATAAAGAAAGCTATAGCAGTGTTGAATGATTGATATAGATAAAGCTATAGCAGTGTTGAATGATTTTTTTTTTTTTACTTTTTTTTTATTGTTATCATATCATTTCATACATCTTACCCATGTTATACAGTATATGTGGTGATAACAAAATGTTTTTTTTTGTTTTTTTTTAAACATACATAGATAATGTGAATAGGTGTGTCACCCAGTGATACATCATAATAACATTCAGTCAATATGAGAGTAATTGTTATTAACAATATTTACTATACATACTTAAATTATTACAGTATTATCATAATTTTGAATTTATAGAAGAAAAAATAAAATAACAATAATAATAATAATAATAATAAAAATAAAAATACATTTAATCTTATTTCGTATTTAAATAACTACCTACTGTATTCCATAAATCCAAAGGTTTTCCTTATATCAAAATATCCCACCCATCTCAGAAGCATAAATCTAAGGTTAAACAAACAAAAAATAAATAAATAAAATAAAAAGAAAATAAATAAAATAATAATTAAAGAAAATAAAAAATATATATATAAAAATTATAATAATAATAAATAAATATTTAGTGCTCCCCTAAATGACTGTCAGCTCTAATATGGAGCACCATAATCCAGTAACTTTATTTTATGTGATAGTAACTTGCCCACATAGCCCATCTTTTTTCAAATAATTTCAGATTCCCCCTCATTTTATAAGTTAAGTACTCCATCTGGTATATTTGTTGAACCATATCTCTCCATTTATCTATCAGGGGACATGCTTTTTGAAGCCAATTTCTTGTTATCTGTTTCAGTGCCGTTATACGCAATATCCTTAACAAATATTTATATTCATCATTTTTATTTCCTATTTTGTCTACTGTTTTACCTAACAGCACAAAGTCTACATTCAAATGAATAACCCCGTTTAAGATAATATTAATTTCCTTCTGTATATTGTTCCAAAACAATTGTAATGATGGGCAAAACCAAAAAATATGACCAAAGTTGGCATATGTTTCACCGCATTCCCTCCAACAATTTGGTTTTATTTTAGAATTATATTTAGCTTGTTGCACTGGTGTTATAAAGTACCGTGATTGTATTTTCCATGCGTATTCTCTCCAATAGGGAGATGCTGTGGTTGTGTGTACATTCTGATTCATTTCCTTCCAAGTGTCCTCAGATATGTGTATATTAAGTTCTTCTTCCCATTTTAGTTTTGCCCTTGTGTCTTGTTGCTTATGGTTGTTTTCTAGAATAGTGTATATTGTTGAGATTTGATGTGGCACTCTGATTTTACTATAGTTCTTTACCAAAAATTGCACAAGTGGATGAAGGTCACTAATGGTTTTCCTTTGTATTTTACTGTTCTGGATATAACTTCTCAATTGTAGGTATCGAAAGAAGTGAGATTGTGGTAAATGATAGAGTTGCCTTAAAGATTCAAATGATTTTATTCCATTTTCATTTAGGCATTGTCCAAATATAATCAGTCCCTTTTGTGCCCATATATTAAAAGTTATATCATGTTTATTAGGAGTAAACTCTGGGTCTTCCTTTATCTCTCTCAATACGATTAGGTCATCTCTCATTTCACAATTTCTCTTAATTCTATTCCAAGTCTCCAAAGTGTTTCTAATTAATGTACTGTCAACTACTTGTGTCCTTCGTTGTTTCTCTGTGCAGAAAGGCATCGTTTTTATTGAGACACTACACATGTGTTGCTCTATTGTCCTCCAATTTGCTTCAGAATTATCATTTAACCAAGTACGTATTGGTTGCATTTGAGCTGCATAATAATAGTGCTTTAGGTTGGGGAGGGCAAGGCCTCCCTTCTCTTTAGCCATTTTAAGTGTCTTCATTTTAACTCTTGGTTTTTTATCATCCCATAAAAATTTATTTATCATTTTATCCCATTTTTTGAAAGCACTTGCACTTATGAACAGAGGTATTGTCTGGAATAGAAACAGAAAACGGGGCAGTACATTCATTCTTATTGCATCTATTTTTCCACCCAGTGAAAGTAATACAGTTCTCCACCGATTCAGATCTTGTCTAATTTGTACCTCCAGACAGTTATAATTCAATTGATATAATAGCTTAAAATTCTTTGGTATCACAATTCCCAGATACTTAACTCTATCATTATCCCATTGCCATAGATATTGCCTTTTCATGTCTCAACAGACAGGGACACCTAGGACCATTGCTTCACATTTCTGCATATTTAATTTATATCCTGATACTAAGCTGTAGTTATTAATTATTTGCATAAGTGCTGGTAAGGATTTTTCTAAATTTGTAACATATAAGACCACATCATCTGCATATAATGCCAATTTATGACATTGCTCTGCTATTTTTACCCCTTCAATTTCATTGGTTGCTCGAATATATGCATGAATGAATAAATGAATATTTACAATAAGTTTTTGAAAAGAAAGTATAATCTCTTTCTTTTGGATGAAGAGTTCGCCACACATCTATCAGACCTATTTCCTTAGCTGCTCTTCTCATTATTTTAGCAGCTTGATCTGAACTGTGTTGTCTATCACTTTGTGCATCCATGTTTGGGTCCATGATTAGGTTTAGGTCACCTGCAGCGATTGTTATCCCTTGACTTTCTGAAACTATTATTTCAACAACTTTTTAAATTAAATCTGGACCTTCTTCAGGGGGGTTGTAGACATTCATGAATGAAACCATTACCTCATCGATCTTTCCTACTACCATTACATATCTACCTTCCTTGTCTGTTATCAACCTTTCCAGCTTAAATACTATTTGGGGCATTATCAAAATAGCAACTCCTCTTCTTGAAGACTTATATGATGAATGATATACCTGAGCATTTGTAAATTTTTTTAGCTTTTCGTGTTCTAATTTCACTAGGTGCGTTTCCTGTAAGAAGATTATATCTCCTTTTTCTTTTTTGAGTTGTTGTAGTAACTTCTTACGCTTAATAGGGTTATTGATGCCATTCACATTATATGAGATTATTTTTAATATTTTCATTTATTAGAGGCAGTTTAACATATAAAATAGTTTACCCTTCAATTTATATTCCATGTTATATAAAAGATATTTGGTCAAGTTGCTTTTCAAATGTCTAACATTATGGTTGACAGCCATGTGAATAAGTGAACAACATAAAAACAACATACCAACCAGTGGCGGCCGGCCTATAGAGGGCGCTGGGGCGCCGCCCCCCCTCCCCCACATACAAATTGTAAAAAAAGTTTTAAAAAAATGATTATTTTTTATTATTATTTAATTTTTTTAGTAGCTTAAAATTATTATTTTTTATTATTATTTTTTATTATTATTTAATTTTTTAGTAGCTTAAACATGTTATATGTTGGCCTTGCGTTGTCTAAAGTTTAATACATTACATATGCATGTTCCGGGGACTGCGGGGCGCCGGTAACGTTATGGTGAATCAGAGCACTCATTCATTTTCAGGCGAGCCCCCTTATACTGCTGCCTGATTCGCGGCCAAAAAAGGAGGTCCCCGGGCGCAGGCCTGTGCGCCCCGGACTATCCTACCCTTTTCTGATTAGTCCTCATGGTTTATGATATTATTGGATTGGATTTAAGGCATGTTTATCACGCCCAGCCGGCATCTAGCAGGATATCACTGCGAGTGCGCAAGTACTACGGATAGGTTCAGTCGGCTGCTACTCATTCATTCAAGTAGAGCTAAGCGAGAGAGATAATTCGAAATGGCTTCTTCAAGTGGAACAGAAAGCAAAGAAAATTCGGTTATTTCTTTGCAAAAAGAACCTTTCTCAAGGCGTTCATTGGGAGAAACGGGTCGGGCTCGGTCACGGCGGCCGAACAACTAGCGAACATTTTACTTTTGAACTACAGTAAAACCTTGACATACGAGTGCACTAACTTACGAGTATTCCGAGCAATTTCTTGCTTCGCCTTACGAGCCTAGACCCGAGTTACGAGCCGAGCAAGCGGAGCATTGCGAATGCGAATGCAATTTCGGAAATTGCATTCGCATTTCCGAAAAATTCTGAAGGGAAGGAAGAAACAAACCACCATGGATAGGTTTTTATCGAAACGCCCTGCAGATCAGTCAGAAAAGCGTGACGAAAAAGCCAAAAATCTATGAAAAAGATGCAAACGTTACTGATGAAGATTAAGTGTAAGTGAAGAATAATAATGTAGCAATTAAGTTTAGAACCAGTTTATTTCTTTATATTCTATTTTATTATCTTTGTATTATATTTTGTATTAATTATTTATTATTTATAAATACATTTCTCATTTTTATAACAACGTAACAAAGAAATTAGGGTGTTTTTTGGGGGGCTGGATCGGATTAATGGTATTTAAATTAATTTCAATGGGGAAAATTGATTTGATATACGAGTAAACCGAGTAACGAGCTCGGTCACGGAACGAATTAAACTTGTATGTCAAGGTATTACTGTACTAATTGGGATGGGTTAGCTTACTTCACATGGTGCTTCAAGTTGTTTTTGGTGAAAATATAGTGTGAAATAAATAAAAATGATACCGAATATTGTGTGTGTCTGTTATCTACCAATAAAACAATGCCTTTTGACGGTCATTTAGGTGCCCAGTGACCACTAAACAGAGAAGCTGTAACCATGGTAACAACAACTGCGTGACAGGGAAACACAATGTCAGCGCTTCAGTGCCTTAACTGCGTCGGGCTCGGGTCGGGTTCGGACATAAAAAGCAGAATTCCTGTCGGGTTCGGGTCGGGCTCGGTTACTACTATCTCGGGCTCGGTCGGGTTCGGACAGAAATATGCGGCCCGATCCGCACTCTAGTTCAGTGATGTCTTACTTGAAAAACTGTCCTCCACTGTTGCCAATCAAACTGTCTTATGCAACTGAGACACACGGTAGCTTGTTTTTTCTGTTTAAAGTCAAAGTCAGATGTATTTGTTTTTTTTTAGAAATGCTAGCGCCCCAACCTATATTTAGATCACCAGCCGCCACTGATACCAACAAAACATTGACTTCCAAAGGTGGCAGTCACTATAAGACTACCAAGTGGATAAAGATTCCCTAAAGGTGGATAGGAATCTGGGGCTTCTATCTGAAACCGCCCCGCTTGAAATGGTAACAGCAGCTTCCTGAGGACAAGCTGCATTGTACTTGCTGTTGAATGATTGATATAGATAAAGCTATAGCAGTCTTGAAGGATTGACATAGAGAAAGCTATAGCAGTCTTGAAGGATTGATATAGAGAAAGCTATAGCAGTGTTGAAGGATTGATATAGAAAGCTATAGCAGTGTTGAATGATTGATATAGAGAAAGCTATAGCAGTGTTGAAGGATTGATATAGAGAAAGCTATAGCAGTGTTGAAGGATTGATATAGAGAAAGCTATAGCAGTGTTGAATGATTGATATAGATAAAGCTATAGCAGTGTTGAAGGATTGATATAGAAAGCTATAGCAGTGTTGAATGATTGATATAGAGAAAGCTATAGCAGTGTTGAAGGATTGATATAGAGAAAGCTATAGCAGTGTTGAAGGATTGATATAGAGAAAGCTATAGCAGTGTTGAAGGATTGATATAGAGAAAGCTATAGCAGTCTTGAAGGATTGATATAGAGAAAGCTATAGCAGTGTTGAAGGATTGATATAGAAAGCTATAGCAGTGTTGAATGATTGATATAGAGAAAGCTATAGCAGTGTTGAAGGATTGATATAGAGAAAGTTATAGCAGTGTTGAAGGATTGATATAGAGAAAGCTATAGCAGTGTTGAAGGATTGATATAGAGAAAGCTATAGCAGTGTTGAAGGATTGATATAGAAAGCTATAGCAGTGTTGAATGATTGATATAGAGAAAGCTATAGCAGTCTTGAAGGATTGATATAGAGAAAGCTATAGCAGTGTTGAATGATTGATATAGATAAAGCTATAGCAGTGTTGAATGATTGATATAGATAAAGCGATAGCAGTCTTGAAGGATTGATATAGAGAAAGCTATAGCAGTCTTGAAGGATTGATATAGATAAAGCTATAGCAGTGTTGAAGGATTGATATAGAAAGCTATAGCAGTGTTGAAGGATTGATATAGAGAAAGCTATAGCAGTGTTGAAGGATTGATATAGAGAAAGCTATAGCAGTGTTGAAGGATTGATATAGAGAAAGCTATAGCAGTCTTGAAGGATTGATATAGAGAAAGCTATAGCAGTGTTGAAGGATTGATATAGAAAGCTATAGCAGTGTTGAATGATTGATATAGAGAAAGCTATAGCAGTGTTGAAGGATTGATATAGAGAAAGCTATAGCAGTGTTGAAGGATTGATATAGAGAAAGCTATAGCAGTGTTGAAGGATTGATATAGAGAAAGCTATAGCAGTGTTGAAGGATTGATATAGAGAAAGCTATAGCAGTGTTGAAGGATTGATATAGAGAAAGCTATAGCAGTGTTGAAGGATTGATATAGAGAAAGCTATAGCAGTGTTGAAGGATTGATATAGAGAAAGCTATAGCAGTGTTGAATGATTGATATAGAGAAAGCTATAGCAGTGTTGAAGGATTGATATAGATAAAGCTATAGCAGTCTTGAATGATTGATATAGAGAAAGCTATAGCAGTGTTGAAGGATTGATATAGATAAAGCTATAGCAGTGTTGAAGGATTGATATAGAAAGCTATAGCAGTGTTGAATGATTGATATAGATAAAGCTATAGCAGTCTTGAAGGATTGATATAGAGAAAGCTATAGCAGTGTTGAAGGATTGATATAGAGAAAGCTATAGCAGTCTTTAAGGGTTTCTATGGCTGAGAGAAAGCAATAGCAGTCTTGAAGGATTGATATAGAGAAAGCTATAGCAGTGTTGAAGGGTTGATATAGAGAAAGCTATAGCAGTCTTGAAGGATTGATATAGAGAAAGCTATAGCAGTCTTTAAGGGTTTCTATGGCTGAGAGAAAGCAATAGCAGTCTTGAAGGATTGATATAGAGAAAGCTATAGCAGTCGTTTATGTGACAGATAAACTTAAACACTATAAATAGTAGGCCAACATGTTTTTTCAACTTGCATTGAAGCTGTATTCCTGCTCACTGGCTGTATTTCCATACTGATTGTGTGAATAGATGCAAGTTTATGTCTATATAATCATTTACATATATTGCATTGTCATTAATATTTGAGCAAATTCAATTTAATTTACTAAAAATACTATTATTGAATGTTGACGTTCTTAGTTGTGATGTGAAAAAATATATAAAAGTACTGTAAAATAAATTTAATAAACACAAGATGGATTTGGAATAATATAAGATGCAGGTAGTTAATGGAAATTTTAACATAAACATTTGTATCCTCCTAAAACCCAGCAATTAATTTGAGTCCCATATAGGGCACATGAGTCTTGTAATATGTCAGAAATAAATTAATCAAACTTTTTTTTCTGCCAGGTCTCATAAGCATACATACAATGATTTGGGTGAAATATTATGCATTAGTGGAAAAAAAATAATACATTTACAGTTAGCGAAGAAGGCAACTGCAATTTAATATCTCCCCTTTAATTTAAAAGTTGTAAAATATCCTTCAAGATGAGGAAGTACATGAGTGTAACCACTTGTCCAACGTGATGTGTGATCTAATTTCCCATATGGGATCTCGGGTGAGATCATGGAGTGTTTTTTTAAAATTTATTTTCTCAAGAAGCTGCTCATTCTATTACCAGAAGAGTCTTACAAACGTTTATGAAGGATCATTTTATGTAATGAAATTTGAACCTATGCTCTGTTTTGTTCTGTGATGGTACACAATAAATATTTCAGTTTTCATTCAGCTCTGTGATATGAGTCCTCTAATGATTAAAAATACTCTTTCAGAGTTCAGTTTACCCAAACATTTTACTGTGTAACTGTGCTTACTGTCTATGTGTTGCAGGAGCTGCTTTCAACATACAATGAAATATCATGTGAAGAAACGGACATTGAATTAGTGAAGCAGTGTAGCTGGCCTCTCTGTTTTGGAACAGGTACATTAGGTAAACGAACATTGCTTCTTGTAATCACAAGAGGGAGCTAGAGAGAAAATATAGAACATTTTGTAACACCACCTTAAGTTTAGTTAAACATCAGTTGTACTGTCCAAACTATACACGTGTGGCCTTAAAAGGGAAATGAAAGTAATTAAAAGCTTGTTCAAATCTGGAGAATTGTATTAAAGGCCACATTATATTTGTGTATTTGTGAATAAAAAAAAATAAAAATGAATAGGCCAATCAATGTAAAATCACTCAATATGGTGTTGGCCCACCACACAGTAACAGTTCCAGGCTTTATATATAAGTCCAATAGGGACCATATGTACACTGTAAGAGTGAATTTAACACTGAACATTCTACTGTGCACGTGTTGCCAGGGAAGCCTATATGTACTGTGGCACAGGGTCTCAGTCCTTCTTGTAGGCTCTGTTGCATAGAGCCTACCAGTGTCAGGAATTCTGCAGGAAGCTAATAAGATACCACTCTTCGAAAGGACTCAACTCACGCACAACACCTAGCTGATGTATATATTAAACACCTGTCCCTGGTGTGGTTCAGACACATCCCATAATAAATATCCGACTGGGTTCCGATCTGTTGACCGTTGAAATGACATTGACAACGCGGGTATTCTGCTCCTCAAACTATGGCCAGCTCACTACTTGTGGTCTATTGGTTGAGTAACTGACATCCTTCTAACAATGGGTGAAAATCACACACTATCACTAGGTAACAATTGACAATGACCTTGCCTTCTACGGTAATGGGTACAGCTATCCATGGTGGGAAAATAGCCTATTCTAGACCATTATTAAACCACTAGAACCTGTTATATTTCCTTTAATTTCACTGTAGCTTTTTTCTTTTTTTTTATGAAAAAAATGGAGGTAAGTGGCTTGTGTAATCATAGAGCTCCCAGAAGAAAGGGTTCCAAAAGGCTCCTCTGTGTCTCCGTAGAGGAACCCTATCTACACTCTCAGAAGAAAGGGTTCCAAAAGGCTCCTCTGTGTCTCCATAGAGGAACCCTATCTAGTGCACTGGTTCTTTGTGGGGCAAAATGATTCAATCTGGGAGCTTTTGCACTATATTCACACCTGCCATAGAGAATTTCATAAAGAACTCAAAAAGGTTCCCCTATGAAACCCAAATAACCCTTTTTTCTCAGAGTGTAGGATTGGTAGCCATTACATTTGTAGCAGATATCCACATTAATTATATAACATCCCTTCAGTTTGAGGAGGCAGATGAAGGAGAAGGAAGATTTAGTAATACCAAATATGATAGGCTGTAATATAATCTCAGATTTCGGGTTATAGCTTGGGAGGGAATACCCCCCTACAATTACAGCAGCAGAATAACATGATTATTTATGTATTCACATTACTGTAGTTATTTAGCAATGTGTATGCTCTCTTTGAATATTTTTTTAAAAAATCTGCAAATGATTCTGGCCTATGTTTCTAAACTGTAATAACTTCAGTCAAGATAATATGTATGTATGTATGTGTGTGTTTGTGTGTGTGTGTGTGTGTGTGTGTGTGTGTGTGTGTGTGTTTTAGATATAGATATACTACTACAGTTCAAACAAGGGATACACATTGGCAATAGTTTCCCATAATGTTATATTCAAATTAAAACTAAATAAATAAACCGACAACAATAGCAATAGCAAGTCCTGTAATCGATTGTCGAGCACAGCGTCTCGCTCAGGGTTATCCGTTTCTCTGTGTCAGACCAAGTTCCCAGAATAGCGCCTCTGTCTGCTGTCTGCTCTGACTTCGAAGATGGAGGAAGTAAGCGAAGGGATTAACTGTTGCTGCGGATCTATTGCAATAGAATGTAGTTTTATTCCACGAAACAAATAGGAGAAAAAACAGGAAATACGCTCAATGTCAATTATGATGGGATGCTGTCATCTTCTGTCCTTTTAAGGTAAAATAAAATATATACATATATAACCAACTTCTACAACATCATGCTAATTCCAGCTAATCGCCCTTTTCTATTAAAACGAGCCTTAATGCGCACACTGCACCGAACAGCAGTATCTCAGTGTAGTAGCTAATATGCTAGGATACTGCCGCTGCAGAGATAAGTGCGTCTCAACGGTAGACTAATTCTGCAGAATGACAGGGTGCAAGGCAGTGGTCGGAGCACTTGTTGCTGAACTGCACTGCCTATACCGGCGAAGTTAAGACATGTCTGATAGCCTACGTATAATGCTGGTAGAAATGGAGTCCGCTCCATTACCCGAACGTCTGGTTATCCGCAGCATTACTGAACGCGCGCCGGTTGCCAATGCCTAATGGAATTGTGTACAGTAGGCTAGTTAGTTACAGTGACTGTAGTTTGAAGACACGCCCCATTATGCTACTGTAAAAAAAAAAAAAATGTTGGAAGATCAGACGTCTTGAGGCAAAATTAAATTGTTTTTTTCCCCTCATATCTCGCCTATCTAAAAACGGTATGAGAATGTATAGGTCTCATATAGTTAAATATTGAAACGCTAAAATGTACGCAGCACACGCGCATAAGAAAATGCCGATATTGACAGGGTTGAATTTATCGCAGACTAGACTACATTGCATTACGTGGGCGTTGTGTCAAAGACCAAAGAAATCCCGACTCTTCGGTTGAAAAAAATAGGCCGTTCCCTTTTATTTTCTACGGTCAATTCCTTAGAAACCGGTGCATCCAGTTTTCTTTCTTTTTTTTTTAAACAACGCAGCTACTGTATGTCTCCTTGTGTCCAAAAGCTATGATGTGCCTTCGTGTAACTTTAAGTGGTCTATATTGATAAATCAGATTCTTCTTCGTGTTATTATTTTTTGATTCATCATCAGGCTGCCACTCAAAGGATAAGAGGAAAGCAGCGTTACGCAGGTGCGGGGGTCTTCGGTAAAGTGGAAAAGTTGACGGGCTCGTTCGGCAGAGGAAGTAACCAAACAAATGCACTCGATGTAGCTTTCTGCTCCTGCACACTTAGTTGGGGAACAAGCTGATTTCCTGTTGCTGCTGGTTAAAGTCCCCCGTCAAGACTTTAAAACCACAATTTCTTGAACGTTTTTTTTTGTAATATTTTTTTTTTTAATTGTTGTTGAAGCAGAATAGTTAGAGCCTACATTATAAGGAGGGAGAGGTGACGTTTGAAACCACTTATTATTCAGCGCGAGCACATCGGCAGCAATTATAATACAACCTTTATATTTTATTTTACAAGGAGGGTCTGCATCATTTTCTTTCCCACCGGGCCTGAGCATCGATAAGCACTTGTTCGGGGGAACCAACCAAGGTAAACCTTTGAAATAGTTTTGCATGTATAATTAAATGGCTTTTAAATGGCCCAATGCAATATTGTAGCCTACTGCTGCACCGTATATTGTAAAATAATATAACACCATGATGTACAAGAAGTTCACCTGGAAACTTCAACAGAAAAAAAAGCTGCTTTGGAAAAAAAAATTATGATGAATGAAATTCAACTCTAGTAATTCGCGGTTACGTTCTTAACTAGTCAAAATAGTTCGCTTACCTGTCAGGTATTATGGAGAAGTCCAGACTGAACCGAATGTAACATGACATTGTTCATGAAGAGTTAAGAACGTGGCTGGTGTCCGTAAGTCTGATTGAGTCAAAAGTCAGTTTACTGAGCTTAGTAGGCTATTGATTGTGGTCTGTCCTGCAGTTGGCCGTTCTTACTCAGTGTTGTCGATAAATAAGTCAAACTAATGTGATAAAAGCTGTCAGGTTATCTCTAACTGTTATAAGTACTGAGATGACTCAAAGTAGTCTAGCTACCGATTTCTGAAGTTGCAGCGGTGAGTTTCACAGCAGCGTTAAGGGCTTGGATCATTAACTGCGTCTCTGGGGTCGCAAAAGAGCAGCGAACGTGGGCATCGCTCGGTGTCTGGGGCTAATCTACGGTATGGAAGAGCCTCAGTCAGTCCATTTAATGGAAGTGAATACCTTTGCTTTTCACCATTTACAGAGACACAATACACACTGCAAAGGGATTTTTAAAACTAAACTAAAGAAGAACATAGACGTTGGGTGATTTGTTTATTTGCAAAGTATATTGTTGACTAGGCTATGACTTCCAAGAGATGTAATATCTTGTGGGGTTTTCAGTTAAATAGTCCGTGGATCAATGGACTTTCAAATAAATAATAATAATAAAAAACATTAGTGATGGAGCATACATGTACACAAATGTAGTCTGCTATACAGTGTAGTCTGTAGGTACTGCTCATTATAAAAACAAAAATAATCTCTTAATTAAACATAATAATTCAGAAGGAAACTATGACATATCTGTTTATGTATTTATTCAGTTTTGTATTGACACATTCATATCATAATCATATCTTTCAAAACCTGGATAACTGATTTATGTAACCAGTATCGTACAGTTGGAGACATTATCTTATGTATGGCGTTTTTCTCCACTCCTTATGAGATATAGCTTTCATCCAGATCCTATTGATTTTATCATTGATGCTGATTAACCGTATTGAATGTTTACAAATTAATCTTATTTTGAGGAGAGAGCACTTATACTGTAATCATAGTGGACTTATTATTTAAATTGATAAAAACAATTAACTAGCAATGCATGGCTTTAAATGAAATGATGCTACCAACGAAACACCCGTGACTTGTGTAATAATGTTAAAATGTATATTTAAATGTTAAATCATGGCTTGTATGTATATGTATTCGAGATAATAACATGCTTTTACTTCGCTCTATTCTTTTTTTCTTTTTAACGTAACATTTTGAACTCTGCTTTTATATTATGCCTAAGGCAATCTTATAGTCTGGGAGGTTTATATCCGATGTGCGGATATATATCCACCCATTTCATTCGTTATTGTGCAGTGTAATAGCTTAGCAGGTGCTCTTATCTAGATAAGCTTACACTGCTTTTATTTGCTCATACTCCCAATTTATACAGCTGGATATTTGGTGAAACAAGAAAAAAGCACTTGGTACCCAAGCCTACAAAAGCTGTGCCTCACCTGAGATTGGAACCCGTAGCCTCTCTAGTTAAACGCACAGTTAGTGTAGTAATTGCACTGCAAAGCCTCTGATTCCGTCAGTTAATCGCACTTTGTTTAAATTGCACGTAGGTTAATCTGTTGGGTGAGTGGCCCACGGGGACAGTCTAAAACAGCAGCGGTGTTTACCTCTGCTTCACCCTATTGCCCCGATGGCCTTTCTCCGACGAGCGCTGGATTGTGGTGCATTTCAGAATAGATTTGTCTACATGTCAGTTTTAAAACTGCTGAAGGCTAAAGCATAAATATGCAGCACGCATTAACGGGAGAGTGTGAACCTGGAGCAGGCAAAGGAGCCTGAATCATGGACCTCCATTACAGTTCATTTTGTTACATTACATTACATTCAAATTGAATACATTTTGCAGGCACTCTAATGCAGAGCGACAAAGCTAAATGAATGAGTGTTTTCATATTAACACAAGGTCATAAGAAGCGGAAGTAGCAATTTGTCAAATGCAAGTGTTGGTATGATCCAGCCTTAACAGTGAAGTGATCGAAATACAAGGAAAGGGAAGGATCTCGATGGCCACACGGGTAGATCCATGCTTTAACCCATCTGCTTGACCCCTTCCTGAACAGGTTCCACTTAACTGTAGACCTTTGGCTCTGCGTAATTATAGAATGGATCATTTACCTGAAAAACAGGAACATGTTAGACTATCCCTTTTGAACAAGAAAAGAGCATTCTTCCCCTTCATCAAAGTGCAACTGTTTTAATCCTGCTTTTTTTTTTTTTTTGCTTTGGAAAAAAAAAAAAAAACACTTAGTAGGATATAGGCAAAACGCAAATGCTTCCTTAACTGACTCAAACTGCCAAGTTGTGTTTAAAGCTATATCTTTCTGTGAGCCAGGTGCATAATTAAAATGTAACAGCATTGTTTTCAGTGAGTCATTTTAAAACAAATCCCTGAATAGCAATGGTGGAAGTTGCCTCTTTGTAAGGGAGGACCTGGTGGTCATTGGTCAGGGGGTTTGTTCTCACCTCACCTTTCTCACACAGGTTTAATTTGAGCTTAAAGTCTGCGTTTAAGAGGACCTGAAACTTAGGAGAGAGGCTCTTTGCTTTCACGTTATATCCTCCCAGGTTCCTAAGGGCAGTTAATCACCAGAGAGTCCCCTTCAAAGTCCCCTTTTTATGCTCTGAGGACACAGAACATGCAGCATTATGGTTCGTTTTATTCTGATGAACAGAAATGTGTGAAGTCCTGTCTTTCAATTGCCTTCCCCTTATGCTAAAAACGACAGTATGCATGTGGAGGGCAGACATATCACTGACTTTTCCCTTCCGGGACAATTTCATGTTTTGTCTTAAAGAAAGACTACAAAATGGCACCTTCAATTATTATTATGAATTCATTGTGTTATATATTGATTTAATGACAGTGGTATAAATAAGTATAATTCTCAGTACTAAAAAAAAATTGTTTTTTTGTTGTTTTGTTTTTTGCGTTTTTTCTTGGATAAACTTTTAAAGCTGTTGCTTTGAAAACTAGCTTGCAGAACATCAGTTTGTTCCATGTTCTCTTAAATAGCACAGTCATTGTAGAACAAACCCAATGGCAGATTGCAGTACTGAAAGGAAACCAAACTTGCTGTCTTCCCTCCCACTGTACACGCCACAAGCCAACGTTACTTAGCTTTTTCCATCAATGCCACAGGAGCAATCGGATCGCTACAAACTTCATTTGAATATATTTTTAAATTTAATTATTTAATGTTATTTAGTTGACGTTTGTTGGGTTGGTGATCTGGGCAGGAGTTAGTTGTGCTACACTGAATGGTTAACTACTAATGTAAACCCTCTTGAGCCGACCATCACCGTTTTCTAGAGTTTGTTTGACTTTTTATTCTTTTCAATGCATTGTGTTTTTCTCAAAATATTGTAGCTACTAAACCCTGCAAGGAAATAAATTCACCATCGGGCCAAGCTCTAAAGTATCTGTACCATGCTTTAACCAATCAGTGTTATTTTAATTGTAAAACACATATAAGCGTGTTTTCTGGAGAGCACAGTATTGCAGCTAGCTAACTGAATGCCAAAGTAATTTTTCAATGCTGTATTAAGCGCCTGTTCTGTAGTGTGTTCCGTCTGTCGTCTGTAGTTTTGCTAAATTAAATGCAACGCCAATAAGCACATGCTAAACAACACTGTTTAAATGAGAAAATTGTAATCCACAGTGTGATTATCTCATGGGAAGTCATATGTGGTAGTTTGACGTAGTATGACACAATATTGTTTTTGTGTGTGTGTGTGTGTGTGTGTAAATTTCAGCAAGTACAATACCATGACCATTATTGGCTGAGAATGGATGGGTATAACACATATGTATTCAAACCTAAATGATTTTGTGAAGCCTCTTAATCTCTAAAGATACAGCTTTGTAGTATAGTACACGGGTTACTCCAGTTGCACTTCATAATGAGAAAGGCTGTCATACCATCAAATGGCTGCCCTTCATATCTAACTGCTTCTGCTATGTAAAACCCACCAAACCACCAAAGATTAATAATAGTTGACATTGTACTTTAAAAACCGGCCACATGAGGTCTGCTGCTTTTCATATCGGCTGCTTTATGTATATCTTGCACTTCTTCACTAATACATTAAACTCCGCTGTGTTGGCGTCCATTCCATTGCAATTCAGTCACTTTGTTTGGAAAATCCCGATGTACGATTTATAATTCTGAAGTAATTATGTGAATGTTTATGAATTGAAATTAAATGGAATTCAGTTCTGATGATGCGTGAGGATGACTCCTCTTGCTCTACTGACCTCAGTGTTGACGTTGGCCTAATTCAAATCGATAGGTCGCTCAAATGCACAATTCATACGTACATTGAGGTTTGCTGGGTTTCGTCAACCGCTCATAAAATGTGGAAAATATTTATCTTGATGGACGGGAAGACAGTGGTTTAATGAGTTTACACACTTTAGTGGTCTATGGGTAGACCCAATAAGCGAGAGAAGCGGCTGCTTAGGGCCCCACGACCACCAGGGGGCCCCCTAATATATATCGAATCTGATTCTGCATGTGGCCCCTGAAAGGCTAAGGGCCAGCAGTGGTTGGGGGAGAGAGTTATGGGACAACTCGTCCATTGTTCCACTTTCAAAGTTACCTCTGCTAATCGGATATTTTTCTTTGATCTCGGCAGCCCTGCCCCCTGACTATGGACACGGAGGTTGCGGATGGCTATCTGGCTAGTAAGTTGACATTTTCATAATTTCTGATCCACCTTATAACCTTGCAATGAAACAAACTGTGACAGGTGTATAATAAATACTGGGACGCTACGCCTATCATTGTGTGAAACGATATTCCTCTTTATTTCTCTTTTGATGCTCTCTGTATCAGTCTGTGCTGTTTTTTGGGGGGCAATATATGATTATAATTGTTGGTGAAATTACACTTTATTGTGTCATTGCTATAATTCAAAGTGACAGGGCAACTCTATTGTACTGCACCAATTGTACATTCTTAATGGATATGAAATGCATACGATTCATTAATGATATTCTAGCATATGGTGCAATATTTGAATTCATAATGGGATTATATAATGTGAGTGAATTAGACTACTTATTACCAGGAATAATAGATTTTTCTTTGAAACCAATGTATGTTTTTTTTGTTTTTTTTGCCACTCCAGTAATGTTAGTTGAGTATTGTATGTACACAATTTGTCAATGTGTATCCCTTGTTAAAACTCTAGAATAAAATAATAAAAATAATAAAATAATAAAAAATAATAATAACATCTCATAAACAGTTTGGGATTTTCTATTAGGAATCTTTTTCATCCTACTCTCTATATGAAGGTTTTAAAAAGTGCATTATGTTGCGTTTATGGCATTATATAGGTACTTTTGATGTACACGTCGACGCTGCTTGTGCTCCCCACCCAAAAGCACAATTAATGATGCGTAGACGTGGAACCAATCAGATGGGTGTTAGTGTTCGTGAAAACACGAGGGACATTCTGGTTCTCTTGGGAGGAGACCAGCAGCAGAACCAGCCTGGCAAGGAGGCCTGCTTTTGAATAGTCTCTGGGGCGTGCTTTCATAAGTGGAAATGGACACAGTTTTTTTAATTTTATTAGTATATGTCAATCTATTGCAGTGCTGCCCAATTGATTTCCATCAAGGACCACGTTGGACCACGTTGTGTTACACTTTCATGTGCTATCCTCTGGGGTCAATCTAACATGTTTAGTCTTTTAACATGTTTAATGATTTTTACCCATAATAAAATCAAATCGTGCCACGGAGGGCCGAGAGTATGCAGGTTTTCATTCCAACCAATCACTACACCTGCTGATTTCACTATTTAACACACCTTCAACCAGAGAGGAGGGAACTAATTAGTGAAATCAGCAGGTGTAGTGATTGGTTGGAATTAAAACCTGCATACTCTCGGCCCTCCATGGTACATGATTGGGCACCACTGGTCTATTGAATGTATGTCTGTGCATATGTCTTTATAATTGACATATGCTATTGACCAGTGCAATTAAGTGAGCGTCAGAAAATAAAGGTGTGCTGGGGAGTACAGCCCAGCATGTTACTCACTTGTGATGCCACTGAATGTCATTTTAATACGAATGACATCAGGGAGAGTGTAAATTGTTCCATATCGTGAAACGGTGTATGAGTACAAATTTAGATATAGGCTGGACCATAACAAGATGGCTGCTCCTTCCAAATTAGTGTTCAAAGTGAAAGACTCACCTCGGTTCCCGAGGCCTCTCGCTTTGTGGGAAATATATATGACACACAAACAGCACCGCCATAACGGTTACTGGCTCACTGTCCACGCTGTTGATATTGGCTGTTTCTGTCAGCAAGCACCAATGGATGACAGCCAAGGCAAGGCAAGCTCAGCTGTAGATGTGATTGGAGAGACTTTGTTTTGGCTTTAGCGGCTTTAGGCCAGGACTGGCGGCTTTTCTCTTAAGACGAGCAGTGGGAGTGGAGTGGGAGGCGCAGCGGAAAGAAGTGAGCAAATGGGAAAGCGCCGAGACCCGGTCGTGTGATCCTACGCTCCGTTAGGGCCTCACGGGCCTCCTACTGCAGTCAGCCCTAGAGGCTTCTGGGAAATCGTGTGACGATTAGATAGAGAGTGGCTTCCCTCCCAGAACAGGGTGGAAATGTTGGACGAAGAGGCGAGATTACTGCCGTGGAACATGTGAGCAAGGCGCAGAATGAGAGGCGTAGTTTATCGCGGGGCGGCGGTAACGCTTGAGGTCTCTCACTGCACCCTTCGTAGAATAGGCCTGCCCAAGCCAATCAAAGAGGGAGGGCAAAGGCCTTCAAAATAGAACAGTCAAGTTGCCAATGCCTTTAAGTGTGGTGATTTCATACGAACACACACACACACACACACACACACACACCAGCGCTTCGAGCTCGCACGGAGAGAGCGGAAACTCTCGCTCGGCCGAAGAGGCAGTTTTTAAAGGGCCGTTCTTCTTTATTAATCCGATAAGCAGTCGTGCTCGAATCCCGTGAAAACCGAACCACTTTTGGCTCCTCCTGAGATTTGTTATCAGGAGGATGGTCATGTACCAGGTGCGGAGTGGTACCTATCCATCCTGCCTGCCTCCTCCCCACAGGACTGATACAGCAGTATACAGAGCAAAACCCTCACAGGCTTTTATAGGGCAGTGTTTGGAGTGGCGTGTCTGTCCTCCTCACAAATGGAATGATTTAAGAATACTGTTTTAATGTCAAGAACCTCTGCAGTTACTTCAAACTGATTAAAAATTTTTAACATTTTCTTTTTGTGCTTGGTTATCACATACTGGGCCTGAATCTTTAGCATGTGTAAAACCGTTTAGCACACACAAAACCAATAACACAACCAATGATTGGTACAGAACAAATACCATGACTAGTCATTGGTCATGCTATTGGTTTTGTGCATGCTAAAGTTTTGCACACGCTAAAGGTCTTAGTAAATCAGGCCCACTGTTTCCAAGTATGTGCAGTGTTTTACAGTTTTTATATTCAATATTCATATTTGAACTATGGATAGACAGTTCCCACGAGGCCTCATTATATGGATGCATCTATTTGTTGTTTTCTTAATGCACTGGCATTTATATCTGTCTACATTTGTAGCTCAATTTTTGCAGTGTAACCATGGTGATGTAATGGTCGGGATATACTGCCGAAATGACAGCAAAAAAGGCACGGATAGAACAACATAAACAGCTCTTTACTTCCCTATCTAAAGTATTGTTCACTGCAGAGCTTATTGTACAGCTAAGCTCCTCTGTTTTTTAACCTTATGTTGAGGAGGCAGGTTACTGTTTAAACCAAACAGCTGGAGTGTGTGAGCTACTCATATACCAGCAGTCTGTTTGCATGAAAACAAAATCATCTTCAATATAATCAATATCAATATATGGCATGAACATATACATACATGTGTGTGTGTGTGCAAATGTAATACGTGAGCAAATGTGTTACTTATTACATACGTCTATAACATGTATTATCAAATATATACGACAAACATTTTCTATTTTCAGTATAAATATTCCTAACCCAGACACACGCACACACACACCTGTTCCTAAAGACGTGTTTTAGGGCAGTAGAGACTGCCATGGTGCCCTTGGAACCAGAAGGAGATCTAACTCGTTGTGGATGTGGGATGGTCTGGCTGCACACAGTCATACAGGAAAAACCAGATCCCAACACAGCCCTTGAGAGCGTTCCCAACATGCCAGGACCCAATTCTCTTAGGAGGATAACTCCCATGCTGTTCGCAACCATCGTGTTGCTCCGCCCCCTGCCTACACTCCCCGCCCTGTCTCCATAAACGCAGGCTAGACAAGCTGCCCAATCGACGTTGTGTGTTGTGTTACTGGCCAGAAAAAATGGCTTCATCCCAAATAGGACTAAGGAATGTATCGCCCACCTTTTTTAAAAATGTAATCGTGTTACAAATTTTTTTTTTGGGAATTACAACATTCATCAGGTTTCAGTTTTGTGTTTTCAGTGGTACAAGCTTACAGCTTACAAGAGGCCAATATGTAGAATGGAACAATTTGCGTCACCATGGATACAAGAATCCGCCAAGCAAATGGCCAGCAAGAGATACTTTTGTGATTACATGTCAGCCTATGTCTGACATATTTGGCCACGGTGATTCTTGAGCTCATATTTGATGGAGACGGCAACATGTCCACCTTTCCCTATCTGGTGATCTGGCCTGTTCTTCTTCAGTGTCTTCTCCAGAGAGCAGCTCGGAGTGGGCGTCTGTCAGACGTGCAAAAGATCAAAAAGCCATATTACTGGACAAATAAGAGTCTCTGCCTCTCCGCTCATCTACATCCCTGCCTCATTTTCTCTTGCTGAAATGTGTGTGTGCATGCGCATGTTAGTGTATCTGTCTGTTAAAGTAAAATATGACCAAACGTATTACATATATTTATGAATATCTATCTAATATCCCCATTTGCAGCCACGTCCACCACATTCACCCATTTTCACCCCTCATCACCAATCGGGAGTCTCTGTTATTACCCCTTCCACCTGCGCCCTTACACACGCAGGGGTAAATTACAATAGCTGTCGCAGGAATCCCAATCAAGTTCCTCATCGACGGCTACATCATTGTAGAAGGAGGTGCGTCGTAATCGTGGCACGCGACGCTCGTGCGACACAGTGGAATTTCCGTCGTACGCATTTCCACAAACAGACCGAGCTGATGGAACAGAACAGAAAGCGCGCTCTCAATCCCAGCAGGCCGAGCGTGTACTCTTTTCTGTGCGTGAGCTACTGGGACTCACAATAGCTGTTATTCCATTACGCTGACCTTGGAGTGTTCTCCCAGGCTAGAGCCAGCTATGTAAGCACAGCCGCAACTCCATATATCACTTACTAAATATAACAATATACTGATCTTACCTTGTAGTTATTTTCCTTATGTGTGTTCTTTTCTTCCTGCATCTAAGTCACTCTCAGGTAGAAAATTACTCTATTTCCTGTACTATAATGATGGGTAAAATAACGTTAACTTTCCGGTAAATTGCACACGCACATGTTCAGATAGGAAATGCATTGATATCGGATTATGTCAAAGAGCATTAACGTGAGCAATTTCAACAATCCCAAGAAAAGCCTTGCACTGCAGGGAAAAGAACAAAAACAAACTGAACGATGCTCTGGGTCTGGTTTGAAAGTATTTTGTTTTGAGAGGGCGGATATGTACTAAGGATATGATTATCTAAGAAGTCTTGCATTTGATTAAGAGGATATCAACATAATTGACCAATTATAAAAATGCTATAATCAATGATTTTTCATTTAAAGAAAAGACGAGTGAAAATGTTTTTTTGTGGAAAAATAAAATAGTAGCGATACATGGATATTAATTACTGTATGCACACCTGCATAATATCCATAATTGTTCATGTATTGCTATATTGTAACAGTCATACACAGCTGGCAAGTTAACAGATACAAAAGCGGCAAGTCATTTGCATTCTACCGTAATTAATAGTTACAATCGTTTTAGGTGAGATGTTGAAGGTGAAAATGATAAGGTAATACATCTGAATTACTGCGGCCCGCCTGCCCCGGGCCGAGAACGGACGTTTGACCACAGCCTCCGCGCTGTCATGGAAAATCCAGGCGAGGACGGCTGGTCACCTGAGATTTCCTACAAACCCCATGTAACCAGAGCAGACCCCTGCACGCTGCCACGCCATTGTGTGTCTCCCGGCGTTCTCTGGCTGCTCGCCTGCGCCCCGTACCACTGTGCGATCCCCTCTGCATCTGTGACGATGACGGAAGAGCGTTTGGTTTTTTTCTGCGTTAAGGCCATTATGACTTTAAACAGTTCAGATATAGGCTGTGATGACTTGAAGTGAGCTGTGGAAATAGCCGTTATTTTAGGGACATTTGGACAGTTCTATGAAATGGGTTCTTAATACACAGCATGACGCATTGCATTTGTTAGTTGAACATTTTGGTAAATTTTAAATGTGAGAAATGTAGAGCATACTAAATATAGATTTTGGTGTTAGGAGTTAAAATGGGACCATGCACTCCAACACGTTACTGTAAAATAGTTTTCTGCCTTATAAGTTTATGAGTAAGTTTCCTGCCTTGAAATGAACAGCCTTGCATTAAATTGATCCCTTTGAGTGAATATGAATATGGTTCAATATGGCTTATGTCCCACTCCTCCAAAAGTGTAAAAGTATTTCTTTTTAACTCTCAACTTTGAAATATGTACATCAAATAAACCAGAAAAAAAATGGACATAAACCATGAACTGATGAGGATTTTTTTTGCGGACATTTGAGGTCACGCTGGACCCTGACCAATTCTTTATGACTTGTTGTAAAGACCTTTGAATCGGAGGCCATGGTCTGTTTACAGTAATCTTCTCCTGATGGAGATGTTGAATAGCTGCCATTGTTAACATCGGCCCCATTTGAGGTCCCCTGAGATATGATACAGTCCGTCGTCATGGCAGGGAGGTGTGTGTGTGTGTGTGTGTGTGTATGTGTGGGTGGGGGGGAGTGTTGGAGCACTCTTATATCCCCAGGCTTTCATGAGGAGCTCAGCGAAGAGATTTAGGAGGGGATAAATTACCCCCCATTGGGACTGGTGGCTCCATATGCCCATTCACCCACCCCCCGCCTCTCGCCCCAATAGAACAGCAGCATGACCAAGGGAGACCCACTCTCCCAATGTTGACAGGGAGCATCCCCCAGCACCACAGTCACCAAGGCAGCTACTGTTTGTCTTCAGGGACAATTTCAGCGGCGCAATTGTGTCGGCATGTCTGGCTGAGAGCCGTGACACGCTGTGTGTTTCTACAGGACTGTTCCGTCCTCACGCTTCCGACCTATCCGCTGTGTTTTTCTTCCTTCTTCTTTTCAAGAGATAAATGGTATTATGTTTAATGTCTGCAGAGCAAGCCTTGCGGTAATATGTCCTGACTGCTGGATTCAAAAGTACACCTGTTCTTGAGGAGGTGGAGTCAACCCCCCCCCCCCCCTCTCCCCTCTCCTGGAAAAAAAGCAGCGGTATTCTCAACTGTTGTTGTTGGTTTTTGTTTCCTAGGTAACGGCGACTGCTCGCCGAGGAAGGAGCATGCCAGGATGCTGGTGGACCTGTCCATGAACAACTTGCCCAATGGGCAACACTCGCCCAACGGTGAGAGACTCTCCTTCCTCCCCCTCTCTTCTCTCATCAAAGCAAAACTCTGCATCTAAATCTATAGCCAATAATAATAATCTGTAGACTTGAGCAAAATTCACTGAACACTATGCATAGTTTTTTTATTTTTACTTCAGGATATGATGTCAGATTACTGTAGTTAGCAGTAGGTTTTACTGCAGGACATGATGTCAGACTACTGTAGTTAGCTGTAGGTTTTACTTTATGACATGATGCAGATTACTGTGGTTTGCTGTAGTTTTTATGTCAGACCCCAGAATGTTTAACAATGTAACATTGTATGAAATAAGGTGTATATTCATTATTAATAAGCAAGTAATATCAATTGTTGTAATGTTGGAATTAGGAATAATAAAAACAACATACTGTGGAACACCAGGAGCCACATGTATAAAACTCTGAGTAAAAGAATGCGTAAAAAAACGCTCAGGGTGAAAGTCGTAAATCTGCCTTTTGGTCACTATGTCACCATATCACACTGACGCCAAACATTTCGTATATGGTGTTCAACGTGTGCAGAGATATGCAGATTCTCACAGCATGTGCTATTTTATACATCTTAATTTCTGCGTGGAAACTCCCTTACGCGGCTTTCTGAGGGCATTTTTCTGCTCAGCACTGTTTATACATGTGGCCCCTGATTCGATATGCATGCAGAAAAAGCCTGTTGAAATGAGGATCCCTTCCGATAAAGTTTTAAATGTAGATTGAGGAAGCCAGCACGCTAACTGTCCTTCTATTAAAATGCGCCATTAATGGAGACTTGTTGGTGTGTCCTTTTCCGATGGTAGAAGCAACCATGGCTATCATGATAGAACATGATCACATCTCTTGAGCCATTATGTGTGTCGGACCAGAACTTAGTTTCACCACGCACTGCTTCCCATATCTTTAAATAGGTGTCCACAGCTGCTCGGAGCACCTCAAATCAGAAGGAAGTAGCTTCACGATTAGCACAGCTGGAAACTCATGGACCATCGCTGTATCTTTAATCTGATGCTAACTGCAACCAGCTCGCAAAGATCTCCCTTCCCCCCAACGTGAGCAGCAATACTAAGGGTGAAGACACAGTGCCGGCTATCTGATTAGCGTGGCGCTTGTCATTTTTGAGAGGATCACTAAGAAAAGGGAAGCTGACTTTTACTTTATCTGGCTCTGCGTTTGAGGGATAGAGACTTGGGGAGGATTCTCAAAGATACTGTACAGCAACGCAACCACACCGATGCTTTGTCACTATCGATTACAGAAGTACCAGCCCTCCACTACACACACACCGTATTTCAACACTCCTGTGGCATGAAACGCCAGCTTACTTTCTCTACGTTGTTATGACCTACCTACAGCGCACAACCTTTTTGTGAATGCTGTGCTTTTTGTCTGATGAGGGATGGTCTGCTCTCGCAATGTCAGAAACAGATATTGATGTAACAAGGAATGAATATGTTCAATGAGATTTAGTAAGATGGATCAGTTCTCAGACAACTAACGCTGATGCTATTTCAGCACAAAATGATGGAACTTGAAAACGTTTCTCAAACGTTTTACACCCTTTCTATAACGCGTTCGATAGGTTTGAGATCGGTTCTCTGAGCTGGCCACAGAGTCAAGTTCTTCCACACCACTGTCATGCGTAGTCATGCTGAAACAGGAAAGGGCCTTCCCCAAACTGTCGCCACAAAGTTGGAAGCACAGAATCATTGTGTGCTGTAGCGGTAAGATTTGACTTCACTGGAACTAAGGGGCCTAGCCCGAACCATGAAAAACAGCCCCAGACCAAGGCGTGTCCGGACACTTTTGGCTATTTAGTGTATCTGGCTTACAGAATGCTTATAGACAGATGTTAAAGGAAAACCTGACGTCATTTCTCAGTTAGTTTTCAGTTGCTTGACCTTCTCTTAGCCTGAAACTCTCTCTGCATCTCTGGTACTGGAATCGGGCTAATATTGGAGCAAAAGATATGTCTCTTTCTGGTTCTTCCAAGTAAGATGTGCTTCATTCCCAGAAATGTTATTTTTTTAAATAATGTCCTTGCAAAGTGCAAACAGAAAATATACATTTCTTTAAAAGAAAAAAAAATACTACTTTCCTGAAAATGTCAAGAGTTTTAGTTTTAACTTTCAAGTCAAGGCATTTTAAAATGTGTGATCTTAGTAAGCCGCTTGGTTATTTTGGAACAGGCAAATGTTAAACTGTAAACACTTTGCACTTTCATTCTGAGTGCAACTTACCTCTTTAAAGACAATGATTTTGCATTTGCCATGACGGATTGCTGAATCGTGTGTATGCGTGACTGTGTGTGGGCGGGTTCACGTCTGCTCTTGGGGACACGTTTATGAATGCGAAACACGAGCGCACGCGCATCATTCAGTCCACTGTAGTTCTGTTTACATACAGGAAGGTGTGTGGTGCAAATGCAAAAGCCCACATTCTCAGATCAAATCTGGACCATGCCATTGCTGCCTGTGGACAGTAGCTCCGTCGGGCGACGCGCAATTGGAGATGGCTTCGCCCTGGGTCTTCGCCCTGGGTATGGAAGTCTTCCTCCCACTCCAGTCTGTGAGAGCTTAGCTGTAGTCTGCGGTGGGAAGAAGAAGCAGCTGGCGATACCCCGTGTTTCGGAGGAGAACCGTGGATGTCTACACGCTCCCGAATCGGCAGTGGGATTTGTGCATGAACACCATTCCAAATTAGGGTGGGAATTGGGAATCTTTTTGTCTCATTTAAAAAAAAAAATAAATAGAACTGAGATTTTAATTCTAAATATAGAACATAAAACTAAAAAGATTTTTGTTTTTTTGCAATGTAGGAGATGTACACAGTACCATTTATACCTGAAATTACCTTGCCCCCACAGACAATTCATTGACTCTGAATTTCCAGAGAAGGCAGTGTGAGGTTGGAGTTGCCTCTCCCAGATCTGGGAGTTTGGAAAATTCCCATAAAATGAATGGACAGTGCGACAAAAAAAAAATCATGTGATGATGTCACTCATTCGTCCGAGTGGGTGGCAAGACAGCTCACATAAACTGCCAGCCAAACATGTCTTTAAATGATCAATATAAGAGAACTGACCATAAGATAAACATTTAAATACATCTGACCTTTCAGGTTAGTGAACGTAATATTTGAGGGTTAAAAAAGTATTTTTATACATCAGTGGATGTTCTGAGCTAAAACATACTTGAGTGTGCTTGTGACGTACTGGTGGTGTTTTCACATATTGTTCATTCGTAGAGAGAGTGGTGGTTTGGATGAGCACCTTGTTCTCTGGCTTTGATCTTTGAGAGAGGAAAGAGGCGCGTCAGGGTCCGCCTCGCCGTTGTCCCAGCAACCATTAGAAGTTTCGCCAGCCGCAGTCTCCATAAACATGCTGCATATACTCTTCAACGGGGAAAAAAAAATAAAAACACTAATAATACTGCACAGATCCCCTGTTATGTTGCCAGGATACAAAACCGGGATGGTCGGTTGATTTCAGGTGCACCCAGTAGAACTGAATACAATTCCTTCCGTGTTTTAGTAAACATTTCAATGGATCGTATTTCCAACTTCCAATGTACTTCAGATTCCATGGTGAGTGCCTGGTGGTTTATTAATACTAGCAGTATGTATTGTTAGTAGTATCTAATACTACATGTTCAAAGTGTGTCCACGTCTTCTGTACATTGGATATGGTTATCTTTGTGCTTAAGTAGGTTAGTGATGTGGAGAAGCAATTTGTGATTTGAGATGTCCTTTCTTTCCCTGCTATCGATGTGACAATGATTTGACGGTTGTCTCAAGATCGCTCTCTCCTATGGCATTCCCAACCGTGTTTCTCCACTAAAACGAGGGAGATGAGGTGGAAAAAAGCTGTTGCAACATTTACCCATCAGTCTTTACAATCAGGGATTTAAGTGTAGCAGTCAATCAGATTTTGGATCAAATGGCAAGTTAATCTTAGCATACCTACAACATTTTGTCAATTGGCAACACTTAGGGGAATTTGTGGTATTTATAGAGCAGAAAGTATTTTTTTCCCTGCAAAGGGTAACACCTGTTTCTACCGCAATACTGTTTCATTGTGAACTTATGAACAGGCGTGTCTGGATTGCTGTATTTAGTGGGAGGCTCGTTTGGTTTCGGGAAAGTGGGTTGGACCACACGGAACATTCCGTGTGTCACGATTTGGGTCTTTGTGACGCGCTAATACTCAGCATCCCTGAGACGAGGCCGACAGGGACTACACCCCTATCACAAAACGTAGCGTCGCTCGACCTGTCAATGCTCACTGACACTCGTCATTTGAAGACACACACACATAAGTGTGCGCTCAAAATAATCATACGAATACTTCCTCAACATACGGTAGCTACTTTATAAATACTCATTGCAACCCACAATACAGATACAGTGTCAGAGGATTACTACCCCTTTCTAAATGAATACATGCTTTTTATTTCAACCTTAGAAAACAGAGCAGGAACAAGAGGCGTACTTACACAAACTACAATGGAGAATGGCATCACTTAACGTGACAAATGAATGGATGGTTCTTTTCCAAGTTTTTATTTAGTTAAGCTGACACATCAACAGACACCATAAACTTTGAATGCACCCCAGTTGCAGTGTGATTACTGTATAATAAGCTTCAAAATTAAGTTTTTTTTATTATACTGTTGTGTAATGCTTTCATGCAAATGTGATACTGTAATTATCTCATACATGACAGCATACCTTTGTGTGTGCTATCTAAGGTCTAAGATATCAGCCTCTGTAACGTTCAGTACATATGGAGGGATGTGGAAGCGGAACGGAACTGGCTGATCCAGTAAATCCAGTCACTCCGCAGTTATTTATGTCCATAACTGCCACAGCATGTTGTGGATCAAAGAGAGATAGAATGTTCTGGAAATGCAACACAAAAAGAAAGAATGACATCCAGCATACATACATACAGCTCGCATGTATAGTGCCACCCTTTATATTGCTATTATACGCTGTCAGAAGTTCCAAAAGGTTCTTCCGTGTCTCCATAGAAGAACCCTATCTAGTACAACAGCTTTTTGTCAAGCAAAATGGTTCAATCTGGGAGCTTTCACAATTTACACACCTACCATCGAGGGTTCCATAAAGAACTAAAAAAAGGTTCCTTTATGGAGAAAAGCCAAAGAACCATTTTTTCTGAGCGTGTAGGTACTGAATACGTATCTCATAATTAATGACTAAAATGCAGAGTATAAAATAAATCAAATGTACAGAGACATACGTGGAGTATATTTTCAAGAATAAACCATAACCCCAAGCTCTTAGCCATTTTGTTGCAGGAGTGTGTCATTCGGTTGAACCAAATAGGTACTGAATGGGTTTGCCTCGTAATAAGGCCTAGAATTCATGAATCAAATGCAGAGTAAAAAAAAAAAAATAATTAATTAAATGTACAGAGATATACAGTGCCCTCCACTATTATTGTCACCCCTCGTAAAGATGAGTAAAAAGGGTTATAAATAATTCACCGTTTGGTGAATTTGCTTAATATCACACTGAAAAAATGAGAAAAATCCAACTTTCAATTTAAGTAAATTTAATATGAGAAAAAATATCCCTCATCAAGAAATAATTATCTTTTAACAAAACCATGTGTGCCACAATTATTGCCACCCTTGAATTTATATATATATAGAATAAAGTAATCATTTTTAATATTTTGTCGCATATCCTTTGCATGCCATGTCTTTGACCCAACAACATCAAAAGACTCTTGATATCTTATTTTCTGGGGGGGGGGGGGGACTAGATTTAGCTGTAAATTACACCGGAACAGTATGGAACACATGGTTGGCTAAAAGGGTCTGACATATCAAACAAGCCTGAAACCATCACTCTGCTGCCAGAAATACAGTAGATATGGATGTGAGCAATCACTCGCGCCAATCCCGCCACTTCCCCCCCAAACACCCCCAGGGACCCCTTTTATCTGGTGTCTGACAGATACCGAGAGTTCCGACTTGACACACCCAACTCATTCCAGCTCCTACTTACCGCCAGCGAGGCCTACCCACAGCTGCGTCTCCCGCCATCGGCCAAGCGGAAACCCCGCGGGGCGTTGTGCACCTGTTTCTCCCGCGGCTCAAGCACCTGAGACGGGACGCTCCCTGTGCTCCATCCCTGGCCTCCAGCGCTCATCTTCACCGGGAAACCCCGCTTTAACTCCTGGGAGGGCTTATATGCATGGCAGTTCACCAATATGCAAATAAATCACCATTTATGCCCAGCAATAGTGTGATGGACTGCAGATAACAGTTAAGACTAGCAGAGGGTACCAGCTGAAAAGAACATTAAAAATTTGGTTCACAATGAAAACTGGCTTTTACATGGTTAAAACGCAAGCACTGTGTGGAGGTTTGTCCTGAGATTGGGCTTTTCTTTCAAATGTAACATGTAGTTTTGCATTAATCATATCCTCTTAAGACCCGTCAGTTCATTTGGGACAATAGAATAAAAATGTATTTTTATTTTAATGTCTAATATTTAAAAAAAATATTTTTACTGCAACATTTTTTTCATCACCCAAGACACATGTATTATGTCCAAAAATGTAAATACTGAGTTTAAATACTAGTACTTACTTTTTGTTTTGCCGGGTCTCGGGAGTGTATATGTACAGTAAACGGACCCATTGAATGCTGCCACTTCATTTAGAACATCTTCTGCACCTTTGATGTCTCTGATGGTTCGTTTTGATGGCTATTGACAGCACACATGATCAAGCAGGAAGAAGGAGCTGATGACGAGGATGAGAAGAGAGCCCTGGCCACAGAAGAGGCGGGCCAAAGC
>CM040397.1:103096816-103254316 GCA_022702515.1 Ilyophis sp. 1 JC-2022 | reverse complement strand
GTGACAGCGGGATAGACAGCGCTCAGCCGTTCGGTTAGGGGCCAGTGTGAGCGTGTGTGTTGCGGCCCCTGGCCCTGGGGTGCTCTCTGACCCACTTTCACATCGTTCCACAGCACCCCCGTTCCGCAGTCCTCTCAGGGCCCGGCCGCTGTAACCCAGAGCCTGCAGAACACATGACACCAGAGTTTCCTCTGAACTCGAGGCTAAACAAGCTGCCTGTTTCTGGAAGTGCTTGAGCAGAAGCTAAATTTAAATACTGCACGCACTGGGCACCACCCAAATGAACAAGTTACTTCTCTTCCGCTCTCTCTCTCTCTCTCTGTATATATATATACTATCAGTGGCGGGCCGTGCATTTCACACCTAGGCCTTCAGTGATGTCCTACAGTCCTACCGGAATTATTCCACCTCTTAATACCATCATTATGACGCCATGGCTCTAGAAACTATACATTTAGACAGAAACGCAGTATAACCGGGCGTTGCATCACCTTAACATAGTCAAGTACACAGTATATATAATATTTCCGAAGCATTTATAATCAATAAATCCGCATTTACATTAAATAATAAATTAAATACCAGCTTTAAATCGCTTTGAATACTTCAAAACTTTAAAAAAAAAAAAATAAAAAAGGATTAGTCTACAGTTTTTTATTAAGTTCCAAAGTTTTAAGTTTTAATTTAAGTCTAGTCAACAGTAAACAGCGCATGTGTCACAGCAAGCAAGCATTTTCATTTAAAAAACGAAAAGAAAGAACACACTAAACATAAAAACAAAAAAAAAAAAACAAAAAAATAAATTTGTTGCAACAAATAATTTGCATTTGTTCATGAGGAGTGGTGAAAGTTGATGATGTAAAAGTGACTCGCTAGCGACTGACTCTCGCTCGTCGCGCGCTAGCGTCGGGGTCTTCTTCTCTGTCTGTCTTTTCTCTCTCTTCTTTTCTTGAAAATTGTTGTCTGAAAATGTAATGTAATTATATCTGCGACCTCTCTTCTCTCTCATTCTCCTTTGTAAAAAAAAAAAAAAAAAAAAAAAAAAACAAAATCTCATTCATTTTGTTTGGCTATGCGCATTCTGCTAGCTCTCAATCGCAAAATCGCAATCAAAATAGTGCGTATCCACTGCTGTGTCGCTATCGGCTGTATCGCTGGCCCCGCCTGCGCCTAATCTGACTGTTAACACTTCGAGGTTACAACACCATTTTCACTTCTTTTAACAGGCGCCCGCACTGCGCTTTTGGCTAAGGCCTCTTGATTCTTTAGGGGGCCCTGGCAACACAACAAACCTGACACATGGAATAATAAAAAGGATAAAATAAAGCTCTAAAACTCAGGCCAGAAGCTCTTGGATGGGAGCAGCGCAAAGGAAGGAGCCAGCGAAAGAAAGAATGAAAAATGAAATGAAATGATAATAATTTTAATTTGATATTTAAAATTAAAAAAATAATTTAAAAAAAATTTTTAAATAAAAGAAGATGCCAGCAAAATTAGCCAAGAACTGAACCTGGCTGGCCCTGCCACTGTATACTATATATGTATACAGTGCCCTCCACTATTATTGGCACCCCTGGTAAAGATGAGTTAAAAAGGTTATACAAATTCACCATTTGGTGAATTAGCTTAATCTCACACTGAACAAATTAGAAATATCCCAAAAAAGAAAATCCCTCATCAAGAAATTATTATTTTTAAACAAAATCACATGTGCCACAATTATTGCCACCCCTGCATTTATATATAGAATAAAGTAATAATTTTTTAAATATTTGGTCGCATATCCTTTGCATGCCATGACTTCCTGATGTCTGTGACCCAACAACATCAAAAGACTCTTGATATCTTATTTTCTGGTACTCTTACAAGCGATACTATATCGTCTCTGCATTTGAATGGATCTCTGTGGGAATTGGCGGGTGGGACTAGATTTAGCTGTAAATTACACTGGAACAGTATGGAACACATGTTTGGCTAAATGGCTCTAAGTCATCAAGGGTCTGACATATCAAACAGTACTCAGGGTTTGTTTCTTTAAGGGTTGTTTTTCTGGTAAAGATGAGTAAAAAGAGTCTTCTCCCGTAACAGCTAATAAGGTTTGAGAATACGGAGCAAGGAATCTGAGACCATTCCTCTTTACAGAATCTCTCCAGATCATCCAGAGTCCCAGGTCTTCTTGTGCACTCTCCTCTTCAGCTCAGCCCACAGGTTTAGGGGTTTAGGTCAGGGGACTGAGATGGCCATGGTAGAAGCTTGATTTTGTGTTCAGTTAACCATTTTTGTGTTGATTTGGACATATGCTTTGGATCATTGTCCTGCTGGAAGATCCAATGACGACCCAGTTTTAGTTTCCTGGCAGCCAGATTCAGATTTAAAATGTTCTGGTATTTTATGGAGTTCATGATGCCATGTACCCTAACAAGGTTCCCAGGGCCTTTGGAGGAAAAACAGCCCCACAACATCACATAACCTCCACCATACTTAACAGTGGGGCTCAGGTTATTTTCGGTATAGCCATCCTTCTTTTTAAGCCAAACCCACCTTGAGTGTTGGTTGCCGAAAAGCTCAATTTTTGTTTCATCTGGCCATAGAACACCATTCCAGTCAAAGTTCCAGTAGCGTTTAGCAAACTCCAGGCGCTTACGTTTGTGGTGAAATGACAGGAAAGGCTTTTTTCTGACATGCCTTCCAAATAATTTGATGGCATGGAGGTGACGTCTAATGGTAGTTTCGGAGACTTGATGACCTCAAGATGCTACTTTCCTCTGTAATTCTCCAACAGTGATTCTTTTATCATCTGTGCGTGGGGGCAAAATAAACTTGGATCCTCTTCCAGGCAAGTTTGTAACAGTTACAGTTGCTTTGAACTTTTAAAGTATTGCCCTAAAGGTAGATATGGGCATTTTCAGGTGAGTGGCTATTTTTTGTATAGCCATTCCCTGACTTATGAAGCTCAACACACTTTTCCCTCATTTGATCTGTGTGTTCTCTTATCTTTCCCATGTTGATGTATGAATACGGAAATATAGCCTCTGTGTCACCTCATATGTATACCCCAGTGAAACAGGAAGTCATGGATTACTACTTGAAAGTTCCTACACACTCTGGTTTTGTTCATAAGAATTTTTAGGGCTGCCAATAATTGTGTGAGATTAAGAGAGGTGCGCAGATCGGAATGTCAGAAACCTTGTGTCTGGCAGGGGAATAGGCTGACCCTCCAGGTTTCTTATGCAACAAACACCCCTCTCCCCCTCTTTTCCGCTCTCTCTCTCTCTCTCTCTCTCTCTCTCTCTCTCTCTCTCTCTCCCTGTCTCCTTCTCTCTCTCTCCCTCCCTCCCTCCCTCCCTCTCTCCCTCTCTCTCTCCCTCCCTCCCAACCTTCGGCACCAGAGAGCCAAGTATGTGGCAGAGGGCCCAGAAACAGAATGTAGTACCAGGAGAAGCAAGGAGTGCTTAACCGCTCCTTAAACAGCCTGGTTAAATATAATTTATCGATTTTAATCATTCCTTGAGAGCATTTTCACTAAATGACTAAAAGCTTTAAAAACCACACACAGCATACAGTTCCTGCTTGGGACTGAGATACAGAGATGAAATGCACTAAATGCCCAGTGGATCCTGAGCTTCTGCATCACCTGTCTTCATTCCACAGACAGTAGAGCATAATCTCACTCTATTTACTGTCCACACTCAAATCCCGCTTCCATTTTGTACAAGTTGCGTGTTGTGTAACTCACTCATGCGACCCACTATTGTTTCTCCTTGAGGGAATTATTACAGATTACTAAATTACATAAAGTAGTCCATAAGTCCATTGGCTATTATTGCATTCCTTGGCAAAATATCATATTTTATAAAGCAATAATAATTTGTTGTTATCATTTATCCAAGACCTGTCTATACAGGTAATGAACACAAAATGGACTCCAATGTATGGTCACATTGTCACATGTTGGGTCACTGCACGTAGACTCCTTTGCATAGAGCTTCACAGTCTGGAATTCTGCTACAGAAGGAATATGACACTTAGTTGATGAAAATGGAAAACGTCTCGGACATCATTCCAGAATAACCCGTAAATACTCCGTTGGGTTTAGATCTGGATAGCATCCAATGTTAAACCACTACTTTACATAAAGTTGCAGTTATACCTGTGTAGTTAAATTGTAACAAATTGGGTAACGAGTATACTATTGTAAGCTACTATTGTAGCTTTTTTGTAACTAAATCAAAAGCAGTGTGTGCTCTAAAGTTTTTTCAGAAGTAAAGGGCGGCTGTGCTGCTCTTTTTAAATCCCTATCTTATTCTCACTTACGACCTTGTCACGTCGGCGATAAAAGTTCTTCAGAAGTACTCAAAACATTTGGTTCAAAAAAAAAAAAAAAAATTTTTTTAAAAAAGAACACACTATCATGCTGAAGTGAAGCCTGACATCATTTTAATATCACAATTTCCTGTTTTCTTCCTTAACTGAACACTGTTGAGCAGGCTATTTTCACCGCAATCTCTCATCCCTAAAGCATTTGCATATTTGAGTTTCAAGTTGAAGTAGCAGTAATTTTTATACGAGGGCTGACATTTACAGTGGGGCGGCAAGGCACTGAATAAACCAGTATCCCATGGCATGTGCGTATGCGTGTGCATGCATGTGTGCTGCCCCGTGTGTGTGTGTGTGTGTGCCTGTATGTGTGTGTGTGTGTGTGTGTGTGTGTGAGCGAGGGGGTGTCCCTAAACACAGGCGGCAGTTTGCAGCTGCGTCGCTTGCGATCGCTCAAGCAGACACTTCAGTTTGTTCAGATCTCACTCAACAGAAACAACCAATCAAAATGCTACACATCATCGTAATTTTGTATTAATAACGATATCGTGATCATGCGGTCACTAATATGTAAAATTGCAACACCACCCGCTCTCTCTCTTCCACTCACAATGAAGCGGAGAACAGTTATCCAGTGAGATAGGCCATAAAATGCTACAGGGTCATTTTGAACATACATTACTGGTCTAAAGTTTTAGTGCACTTTACTCATGAAATGCTACAGGGTCATTTTTAACATACATTACTGGTCTAAAGTTTTAGTGCACTTTACTCATGAAATGCTACAGGGTCATTTTTAACATACATTACTGGTCTAAAGTTTTAGTGCACTTTACTCATGAAATGCTACAGGGTCATTTTTAACATACATTACTGGTCTAAAGTTTTAGTGCACTTTACTCATGAAATGCTACAGGGTCATTTTTAACATACATTACTGGTCTAAAGTTTTAGTGCACTTTACTCATGAAATGCTACAGGGTCATTTTTAACATACATTACTGGTCTAAAGTTTTAGTGCTCTTTATTCATGCTTTAGTAATCTGTTTAAAACAGTTAAACTTTTGTAAATAACCTCAATTGGCAAGTTAAGAAGTGAATAGTGAGTAGTTTAAAATATTTTTTTACTTCACAGTGACCTACATTTTGGAGATCATAAAAACGTCTTATTTGGCTAAATAAACAGGTAAACATATCGTTTGCATTGTCCAACAAGGGAAGTACAATCCAGCTGGCTCTGGACGAATTGGACAGAGAGGTGAAGGAGAAACAACCCAAGTGCAGCATGTCTGTGGGAACTTCTACAGCAATGTTGGTGTGAACTTTCAGTACCATATGACTGTCCTTGTAGAAGAAATGGCACAAATATGCTGAGCCGTTATTATTGTTAAAGGTGATTGTTTTGATGAATCTAACATTTAGATTTTTTTTTTGTAAAATAAAAGGTTTATTTATATCTCTTGATTGCTTGAAAATTGTGGGTGCACTAAAACTTTTGACCGGTAGTGTATTTACAATTGTAACAGATGGTGAGTTCAATCATTTCCAGAGTAAAAGTAAGTGATTATCCACCTTTAACTGTTGTATTGTCATTTGCACTGCAAAAATGCTGCTGGAATGTATATAATTAGTCTTCAAATTATTGAGTTAGTTATGGATTATAGATAATTTAGGTATGGATTTAGATTTTAAAAAATTTCATAAAATATGATTTATTTTACTTAATTTTATACCAGATCAGATAAGTGTTACTGTTAGCGATGGGTCTTCTCACGCACACAGGCTAACAGTTGGCGTTAGTGAGAGATACGCCCGTCCTCAAATCGGTGCTTGTTCCACTGCAGCATGGAAAGCAGTTGTTGGTTGGTGGTTGCGCATGCCGTGGGAATGGTCACATCAGCTCCAGCGCCCTGCGCGTGGGTGTAGGAGAGGCACGCAACCTCGAGAGGCACAACTGGAGATTCCAAAATTATTTAATAAAACAGGGTGAAGATTGTTAATCAAGCCAAGTTAAATTAAACTGTTTGGCCTCCGATAAGAAATTAAACTTGGTTACTAATAAAAAGTAGGCTGGAGAATAAAGTTTGTACCCATTTCAGAAGAATAATCATCTTAATGTACGTCAGCTTCCATATTCACAGCGTTTACACATAGTGATACTTTAAGTGGGTGGACCCATTTTATTTAATTTTTTATGGCATTACTACACAGCCTTCATTCTCGCTTAAACCATGTATAACTGTCCCTTTGCTTCATGTCATTACCAGTAAAACATCATCGCAATTTAGGTGAATTAAAAAAAAATAATAATAATCTATGAGCAATATTTACTCTCAAGATTAAATAGACTAAGGGGTTAGTCATAGTAGTAGTTTAAAATGACACGCTGACTGTTCTAGTAAATGTATGGTGGGTGTGTGTGTTTATTCTCATGACCATATTAGTTACCTTTCACCATGTGCTTCAAAGTGAAAACAGGACTTTGAAGAGGACAGTGAGAAACCTACAAATGTTTTTGTAAATTACCATGTCAGTGTCGAAGTTCAGTGTCGAGTTCTCACACGTGAAACACTCTCACGAGGCCTAATATAACCCCAAACGGATGCTCTCGATTGCTCACAGATTTCAAACCATCACATCGTTTTGCTGTGGAGACCACTGCAACGTGATTGATGCAAACAAGTCAATGACTGACTCAAAATACAGCACCTCCACCCGCCGTGGGGTTCGTTCTGAAGCCTTGTATTTCCATGCACGTTTCCGTGCTTCGTCAGTGAAACTCTCAAGCGTGACATCTGTCCCAGTGATTACTCAATGCAAGTATTCATTGACTCATTCCGTTAGTGAATCGCTGACGCCAAAATGAAAATGGAATATCTGGCATCTGTACCAAGACTACCGCAGTCCGCTACTGAAACAGTGGTTACAGCATGCATGCGTTCGCTGATTGGATTCCTTGGTGGATTCTGATCTCAAGGGAGGGTTGCAGTTGTTGTGCTTGGAGTAATGCAATAAGGTCTAAGAAGAGACATAATACAATTCAATCTTGTCTCTGCAGCTTGGCCCAAAGTGCTCATGAGGTTGGGTACCACTTGAAATAATAGGGGGGGGTGTTCAAAAAGCACCACTTCCAAAACTCCATCAGTAAGGCGGGAAGTGTGAATGACAGCCTAACATTACATTACATTTACATTATAGGCATTTAGCAGACGCTCTTATCCAGAGCGACTTACACAAATTCTTATTACATGTATCCATTCATACAGCTGGATATATACTGAAGCAATTCAGGTTAAGTACCTTGCTCAAGGGTAAACGCAGTGTCCTACCTGGGAATCGAAACTGCCTGCCTTTGTTTACAGTCCCAGTCCATCCACCTTACCCTACTACTACACTCCTAACAGATACTGTATATCCAATCCCTTTGCTGCTGTAGACTCTGAGTGTCAGCTACACCTGTCACTGTGTGGAAAGTACTCTCAGTAAAAACTGTCCCTGGGGTGGTGCCTTATATGTACATAAAGTTGTACCCCAAGCCAGCAATACATAGTACCAGAATAGAACATTAATGTACACACTTTCAAGGTATATTTGGGAAATTTACTTAAAGAGCAAAAATTTACCTCCATTGTGTACCTTTAATTCTCAGTGTTTAGCGATTTTTGTTTAGTGATTTTTGGCGTCCCGCCCACAAAGTCTGTCATTCAGAAGGGGTGAGTTATGTAGGTTACCTGCAGCTCGCCTTCTGTGCTCACACTTCCGTACCCCCATTGGAAAAGCAGCGACGCCCCGTCCTCCACGTCATGTACCTGCTACTGTAGTCGCCCCGGCTTTGACCCAATCGGGGCGGTATTGAGAGTATGAATCACTGGAAACCTCTGAAGAGTGACTGAACAGAAACACGCACGCACACGCTTTTTTCATTTTTTTTGGTTCTGCGTTACAATTACTCTTTTTTCCCCATTACTATCGCTGTCGACTTTTGTCCCCACCGGGCAGGCGGGGTTTTGGCCCGTAGTACCGAGCCTTACTGCGTTGACCGTTTGGGGTTTTCCTGGGTGTAGGAGAAACCGGGGATGAGCTGTGCCACCCACTCCACCCACTGTCTTATTGGCAGAAACAGTGTGGGATCTCCGTGTTGTAAGGGGCATATGCGTAGCCTGCTCCATCACCACCCACCTCCCTGGTTTATGTGTCACACCACCTCAAGGCGCCATTCACTAATTACTCTGAGTCACTGCAGGTGGTAGCGTCAGTGGGACGCATCGCTAAATTTAGGTTAGCAGGTGCTCTTATGCTAACAAAGTGAATGACATAGAGTAGAGTTAGGTGCACGGTTTGAATGAGTTTCTCTGTTAAGTTTTTGTGTGTTTTTTGTTTGTTTTTGTTTTTTTTAAATGGCTTTCTCTTTGTCATAGTGGGAAAACCACACAAGTGCAACTATTGTGGGCGGAGCTACAAACAGCGCACATCATTGGAGGAGCACAAAGAACGCTGTCATAATTACCAGCAGAGTGTCAACATGAACTCCGCCCCAAACCCTGGACCATACCAAGGTAGGCAAGCGATGGGGTGATTTAGAGCGGATTTAGTTGGCAAAGATCGCTCAAAATTATGTAAACGAGTACCTTGATGTGCAAGTGCTCATTTGGCTCAGGTTGCCAACTGAATCGATTCGTTTTAACAGAAGATCAAATTGTTGTTACACATTCATACTGAATTGTTTAAAACATACAATCTACTATGAACTGAATGTTCATAGCTGCTCTTTATCATTTTAGCATTTTGTTTACTAGTTGTATATCCAGTGGACCATTTATTTATTATTCTTTTTCTCTAGTAATGTGTGATGCGCATTGCATTTGTTATGACTATGACATTGTTCATTTATATACAAATATTGGATATTTTATTTTTAATTGCACACATTCATTTTTAACTGCAAACATAATTAAACTGAATCTAAGGTTGTCATTGTTAAAATGACATAGTTAATGATTTTTAACCCTTTGAAGAGTAGGGTTTTGGAAGGTTTTTTTTAATTTTTTTTACCTTTCCATCTTTGTGTTCTCTTTTACCAATGTATTCTCCGCCGCAGTTAGTTTGTGCTTTAAAACGATTCATTTTGGTGAGATCCCGAAAATGAATGGGAGTGAACGGGACCCTGACAACCGGGACTAACGGTGATGCCGTTAACGGTCAGCAGGGACAGCTGATGTTGCTAGTATTCACACTATGCAAATATACACAAATATACTATATACTATGTAAACTCCACAAATTTACTTATGTCACATGAAGGTGAAATATCCCTTTAAAGGGTTAAAGGCAGCTTTAATGCACTATATTGATAAACCAGTCAACAAAAGACTACTCGTTCCTCCACTATGGAGTCAGTGTATACAGTGGGCCTCCTGTCCATAGCACTCATCCCCTGTCTCACCCAAACACAGGGGACGTATTGAAGGATCAGAAAGCCTCGATGGAGAGCCTGCCCATGGCCCCGTTCGACCGGCCGCCCGTGATCGAGAGACTGCAGGCCAACGTGGGCAAGAGGAAGAGCACCACGCCGCAGAAGTTTGTGGGTGAGTATCACGGTCAACGTGACTGTTGGCAGGTAACCACGCAACCAGGAAACCTGCTGGTAGAGCCGCTCACTCTTTCGACCAATCACTGTGTCCCTGAAGGAGGAGGTCCTCCAATCGTATTTATCTACTTGTGGATTCAGTCACTGTTTGTATGATTAAAAAGTGAGTGTGTACATTTTACAGTGGTGGCTATTTGGATGGTTTCAAAAGCTTTAAAAAAGTAAGTGCTCACAGCAAACTCAGGCGTGCTGAAACACATAACGTCTTTGGTGCTGATGGTGCAGTAAATCTTCAAAAGGATAAAATCCATTTATACACACCACTTAAAGAACATTCATGATTAATAGCTGGTCCACATTAAGAGCTACATTTTATTACAGAAAATTTAATAGCAATTTTACAGAAATTACAATTGCAATCCTATAAGTGGTGGTTTTTATTTTATTTGGGTTTTTGCTGGTTTGCTGAATGTTTGTATTCACAGTTAATGTAAGGGCAGGAGACTTGAGGTAGAGGCTGAGTAATGTAAAATGGGCTCTGAAGGAACCCCTCTTGAAATAACACTCTTAGACACTGGATTTCATTTTCAGTTTTTTTCTTTATTATCTTTAATAATGAAAAGAAAATGGGTGGTTTATTTATTACATCTTTTTCAGAAATCCTGCTTGTTATATCATAAGCCTGGTTAAATTTCAAATGAGAGATTGTAGAATTACAAAGTTTACAGAACCTTTATGTTGAAAGTGTTTATGAAGGATGTGAAAGAATATGATTTTTGGACTTTATTATTCTCAGCATGTTGTCATAAGAAGAGCAACATTACATTTCCAATTGTTACATTCACAGAATTAATCAGTACAAAATCGTTTTCAACATTTTTGCGTTCATTTATATTGATGTTTTATTAAGTAGAACTGTATTTGTGCGTGAAGTATAGAGCATTTTGCTTTGATCTGAAAGTGTTGTTTCTCATCATGTCATCTGTTGAGGGATGGAAAGAAATTTCAGATTTTCAGATGTAAGAAATTATAAGAGCAGAATGAGTGTGGTGCTGTCACGTGAGAGCTTTTGGACCGATTTCCTGAGCCTTATTTCCACTGGGGGGAAAAAAAAACCCATTATATTTTCTTGGACATGAGTGACAAGATTAAGCCATCGCAATTTAAAAAAGACTTTGCACCAGGACGCACATTTTGCCCTCATATCTCTTCTGTTATTAAACAGAGCTTCAAAAACGGTTTATTTGCTTGTTGTTGATAAAGTATTTCTCTTTCACGGATGTTATTTTTTTATGGAAGTGTCCCTGCTTTGAAGTGATGGTCGGGAGGGAGGGAGGGAGAGAGAGAGAAAAAGAAATAAGAGAAAAACATGAGTTGAGAAGAAGCTTTTTTTCACGCGTTGTGGTTTGGCACACCTGTAGTTCTGACATTGCTTATGGAATGGAGGCAAAGCCACTCACCGCATCCATGTTTTGCAGGGGTTAAACCCTTACTTTGGTTACCATGCTTCCTATGGGGCTTTCCAGCATTAAAAGGTACTTTAGCGAAAGTAGAAACACAGAATAATGGAGCTAAATGTTCTGAGATCTTTTTATGCCAAGCCAGTTTGTGCCCTCAAGCTACAGCTGTATGTAGGTCTGTGTTCTTACAGTCTGTAGCCCTCAAGCTGTATGTAGGTCTGTGTTCTTACAGTCTGTAGCCCTCAAGCTGTATGTAGGTCTGTGTTCTTACAGTCTGTAGCCCTCAAGCTACAGGTATATGTAGGTCTGTGTTCTTATGGTCTGTAGCCCTCAAGCTACAGGTATATGTAGGTCTGTGTTCTTACAGTCACAAAAGCAGCTCACTTTGCTTTTGTGGATTTTTATTATTTTTTTAGATAAATTATTAATTCATGTTGAACTTGCATCCAAAAGGACAAATTCAAATAATGTCAGTGTCGTATTCTCAAAATTATACCGATCTCATGAATGATTTCATGGTAAACAGACTAATGTACCTACAACACGCATTCCTCTTCTGAATGTGTCAATTTAACAGCACTTTCTGGCTCTTGTATGTATTATACTTTCACTACATTCCCAACCTTTATTAATTATATACAGCATGAAGGAATATTATCCTCAATACCATAATTACCATACCCGTAGGTATATTTACCATACCATATTTACCATACCCTATCACAATGTGTTTGTCCCCAGATTTGGGTTTGGTTGAGTAAAATTTGTGTCCAGAGAAACTATTTACTCTGTGGTTGTATTTATTTTATTTAATATTTATTTGAATACAGACAGATACATAAACATTGAGTATTTAGTAAATAGTCTGATGCCATGTATCATAACATTTATAGCGCATGCTAATTTGAAAAGTTTGCCCCTAGATGGGCTTTTGTTACAAATGTATATTCTCACACACAATATTAAATATGCAACAGTGCTGAACCATTCCTAGAGGACGTATTTGTCTGATATGTACTGTGCAGTTTAGCCACCCGCTCCATGGTGAGAATGTGTGTTTTTTTTCCTCAGGTGAGAAGATGGTACGCTACAGCTATCCAGAGATGAGCTATGAAGTGGGCTTGAAATACGAGAAGGAGGCAGAGATGGTGCAAGCCCACATGATGGACCAAGCCATCAGCAACGCCATCAGCTACCTGGGAGCTGATTCGCTGCGACCCCACCTGCCCCACCCACAGTTCTCCATGGGGGACGTGGTGCCCATCATCAACCCCCTCTTTCCCCAGATGTACCCCATGGGCCCCCGCTTGGACCGGCCTGGCAGCCGGGACACCGTGGCCATGCCCCTCCCTCCCCCAGACTTTCCCCCCTCCAGCAACGGCCCCATCTCCCTGGTGCGCCCCAGGCAACCCAACCACGCCCCCCGGGAGGAGTCGCCTAGCAACAGCTGCCTGGACTCGGCCGACTCCGAGCGCAGCAGCCCCCAGGAGAAACACCAGGCCCCTCTCAGCAACCACACCTCCTACCCCCTTACCGGCCCCGCCTACGGCAAAGGGGTGGGGCGGGGGGCGGAGCCAGGCGCCAGGGAGGTGGCGGAGGCGAGGAAATGCAGCGTGGTGGCGGTGGAACGTCCCCCCAGCAGGGACGCTTACCGCGTCTTCAGCAGGGAGGGGCGGGAGGTGAGAGCTTTCCGTTGCGAGCACTGTAGAGTGCTGTTCCTGGACCACGTCATGTACACCATCCACATGGGTTGCCACGGCTACCGCAACCCCCTGGAGTGCAACATCTGCGGCCACCGCAGCCAGGACCGCTACGAGTTCTCCTCGCACATCGTCCGCGGAGAGCACACCTTCCAGTAGGGGGCAGGACACCAGTAGCGAGCTCCCTGGTGGAGATCGGCAACTTTTGTGTCACAGATTCGTGTGTGTGTGTGTGTGTGTGTGTGCGCGCGTGTGTGCGTACACACTAGGGTTGGAGATTATCTTGATATTTTAACATCCCAGGATTTTTGAGAGCTATTGCAGGAAATTTTGCAGGAAATTTTGCAGGCTATTGTATGACAGTATACCAATACATCGTAAAATGATGTGCTTAAGAAACAGTTAAATTTTTGTCAAAATAAAACTCAACACATTCGAAAAAAAGGCCAAGTCCCTTGTGGAAATCCCAGTTTCCAAACCTAGTACACACAACCACACACATGTTCAGATAAACTCAGACAGCTTGAAGCTTAAATAATTGTTTTTTGACAAATTTATGAAGGCTTGGGTCCAAGAAATATGTGCACTGTTTTTAAGCCGTCTGAAACATTGTAAGATTGAGAAAAATGGTGATTGATGAAGTTTTATGTCATTATTTTATTTTCCTCTGTGGCCCCTGCTTTAACAAAAAGAAAAATAAGGTACACCACCAGTACGCCTTTGTCTTCTCAGGGTGTATCCAGCGTCCCGTCTTACCAGAGCAGCTATCCGTATATACCTGAATAGTTATGAAGTTTGACTCTTTCCACTGTATCCTTTAGCTCTTCCTCATGTTCAGCTATTTCTCTAACGTTTACATCGCAGTACGCTTCCATGTAACTTCACTTATTATGGCCCTCCATGCTCATTATCTTTCTGAAATAGTGCTTGACTCTCTGACCAGGCCGTTTCCACAGACAATCTGAAGTCTATTATATGTTACATGGTTATAAACATTTAACTACTGTGCCTAGAATACAATATGCCTTGTGAAATTTACAGTTAATTTGGAATCATTAGTATATATATAATTTTTTTTTTTTTAATATATATATATATATATATATTATTATGATGTGGCTGTGGATTTTTTTGTGGCCAGGCAGTACGGTAAGTCTGGAGTCAGAAGAATAACACTCTCTTTTTGACATCAAACGTGAGTCAAACTGGTTTAGTCAACACATGAAAGTGACACATTACCTGAGCCGACTTGGAAGATTACAAGAATCAAAATCACTCCAAAACTGGTACCTTATCTGAACTCTATCTCTCTTTCTCTTTCTCTCTCTCTATCTCTCTCTCTCTCTCTCTCTGGGAAGTGGCTGAGTGCTGTAAAGTCACGACTCGAGCTGAAGAGATTGTACTAAACAGATGCAGTAACCAGGGTGACCGTTACTTCTCGATACCTTCTTTCCCGAAGCTGGCAGCAATCCCAGTAACAAGTCGAAATGTTTATTTTGCATGATTTGTCAGCGGTGATTCAGTAGAATATATCATGCTCAATAGGAGTGACAGACAGTTGAGTATCAGGTGAGCTGATCAAAACCAGCTATAAGCAAGTAGCGTTTTAGTGTTTGATGATAGTCGCTTTCTCAGTTTCTCATGTAAATAGAATAAAGCTCACTGAAAATACAATACAACTGTACTGGGAGCTTAAGCCTGAAGTATTTTGCTTCCTCTGCCGGCTGCCTTCATCGCATTCTCCATCTCCTCTATGACAATTCTCAAAACATCCAACTTACTTCTAATTGCATCATGTTGTGATACAGAGAGAGATACAGTACGCACTTTATGTTAAGCACTGGATTTGTTTATCATGTGTTAAGACTGTACAGTAGGGAAAAAACGGATTTATACATGGCTAGCTTTCTGTGTTAAGGCCTTTCTACAACAAATCTACTGGAGAGCTAATTCTGACTGGTTACATGATACATAGGCATGCTATTTGCAACAGTGTATATCGGCATTTAGTTTTTTATTGTGGCATTATCGACACAAAAACACGTAGCATATGAATGGTTTGCTTTTCCTCATCCAAAGAAACTTCATCTTTCTACATGGTGCAAGTTTTGGGTTTCCTACAATACTGGGTAAATCAGTATTGTCATTTATGGGCATGTTGCAGGAGCTCATTTCTAGGACCTGCTTTTACTCGTTTACATTGTTTTCCTCTACAAAAATAATAATCATTTACTCATTCCAGAGGAAGGTGGGGTTGATTATTTATTTATTATAATTATTTTAGTCTTCTTTGCTCAGTGATATTGTACGTGTTCACAGATGTGTTATGTTGCTCATATTTTACTTACTGCATTAGTGCTAATATGTCATATTTTTGTTTATTGGTGCCTCTAAGATTTCTTTGAAAGAATTAAGTAAATAATACAATTTTTTTTTTGCAAACATACAAATCCTAGCTTATTGGATGGTGATGGTGGATTAATATTGATATATTATTCCTATTTACTGTATTTGCTGGTTATATGAGAACATCCGCATGTCCTTATATTCTAGTAAATCCATGAAAAATGTCCCAAGTTAATATACTTCTAGAATAAATCTTTAATCAGCAAAGTAATGCAAAAAATGTAAGATAGGAGAAAGCTCAATCCTCTCCACGCCATTGCTTTCTATAGATTTTCTGTGCACTAGCATTTAAAATGTACTGTTTGAGGGAACAACAGTACCCAATTTACTCAAACAATACCACAGAAAAAGTGAAAGCATAGTCAGTAGGCTCTTGTACAGGTAGGTGTGTTGTTTACAGATGTCTAAAGCTTTAATATTTTCTATGGTGCTCTGTTTTTTTATTATTATTTTGCTTATATGTTTTAATCAAATATTATATTTACTCTAAAGTGGAATAGATTTTTGCTCACTTTGGAAAGAACTGTGAATTGTGAAATTACCATGAGAAGGACGAACAAATTTGACATGTATCCCTGATGGAGAAGGATCTGATGTCTCTATTCTATTGTAAATAGAAATGATATCTTAACGCATTTAGCATTACTCAAAAAAAATGAATGCAAGGGCATTATGAAGCATCTACAGCACCCCAAACATGTCACGTTTTTACAAACTCACAATTTGTACAATTCTTTATTTATTTTAGTTTGTCCCTGAACAGTGGGGACCTGAACAAAGTGAAAATATCAGTCATTTAGAACATAAGCGAACAAAGCAGTGAAATGTATAATATACTTGAAACTACGGAAACCCCAGTTGAGCACTGAGTGCATTTTACAGAAGAAAAGTGCAATAGCTGGCTATTTTTTTCAGAGTACGAATGTGTAAATAGATGATAAATAATAATTTGACTTTTGAAAATTTTTTAAATGCCTGCAAATCAACAAACTGGAAGTGAAAATGGTTGCAGTTTTTTTGTAATATATACATAATATATACACAATATATACATGAGTTGCATATATTTTGGTACTGATTTTTAAATGGGGTTTACTGTGCTTTACTTGCTCTGAATAATGGAGGGATCTCAGGTACTTGTGTCTGTGGGTTGTCTTTTCCTGTGCCCAACTTTCACTGCTCAATGTGGCGCAATTTATTATTATTTTTCTCGGCAGCTGTTGCTTTTCCCACAATGAAGAAACAGAATAGGATTTTTAAAGATGTTTCTGCATTTTAATACACACCCTACACAGTGTTTTTGTTTTGTTTTATTTTATTGTTTAATGGAGACGCTGTTGTGCAGTGTTACATTCACAAAGCATGGGTCATTTCTACATTAAAAAAATGATTTATCCTCGTGGCCACAGTGTGTCTTTCACTATATGTGATGAGTTTTGTTTTGTTAAGTTTAAATAATTCCTCCGCTTTAATTTCAGCGTTAATCTTTTCTTCCCAAATATACTTTTGGGAATAGACACGTCGTAGTCTCGCTGAAGAGTGGAGGACAGTGATATTTAGGCTCAGCTTCTAGGCGCAATTTTCTGTTTTTCAGGCAGGAATGATGTGTGTCATCATCATCATACCTTTATTTAAACAGGGAAGGGCCATTGAGAGCAAGCTCTCTTTTTTACAAGACGCCCTTTTTACAACAAAAAAAAAACACAACATAGAAAAAAAAAAAAAAACAGAACAGCAGCATATAAATATTACAAAAAAAAAAAAAAAATATTAATAAATAAAAACATAAAAGCACTATTTAACAAAACAATGGTTCAGCGAAAACAAACACACACACACACACTGCTCTATGTAAAGAGATTTGATTTTTTTTTATTTAAAATTAGCTTTGTGTTGTTTTTTTTTTTTGTTTTTTTTTTTTTTGTTTTGTTTGGAGTTAGTAAAATAAAAAAAATTTCCGTCCCGATCGTCCGGACACAACAATTTTTTCAAAGAAAAAAAAAAGTCTTGGGACTGTGTGACGTGGATGTCACGATTATTAGAGAATGTGAGGTATGCAGGCAGTTCACCAAGAAGTGCTTTGTAGATAAATAGAATAGTGTGTGTGTGTGTGTGTGTGTTGTGTGTGCGTGAGCGTGAAAACTTTTGTTTTGAAAAAATGTCTAGAAACTGGTCCCCTCTTGGAAGGTATAGAGTGATAGTCCTCTCTCAATAACGTAGACGTGTATATGTGTGTGTGTATGAATGCACGTTTGTGTTAGTGTGCACATGTGTGTGTGTGTACGTGTGTGACTCACCCCGCATGTGCTCACAAGCGTTTGGTGCACTAACACCTTCTGTCTGAAACCCATCTAAAGTTGTTGTGCGTGAGTGACTAAAGGTCTCTGCTCTCAGCGCGCTGTACTGTCCCTGTCTGCAGACCTCACACCTCGCATGTATATAAACCACAGCCCTCGCCCCCCTCCCTCTCCCTTCCTCTGTATCTGAGACCGCAGGAGCAGGGCTCGATCATCGTGAGACTGCCAGAGTTTCACTGCTGCTTGGGAAAACATTAAAACCCTTTATTTACAGCGTTATTTCTCTATCTGTGCTAGACTGATCAGCTAGGGGGATATACTACCAAGCAGGATTACTCAGTTCGCTGGATAACTGCACTGAGTAAAACCCGGAACACTCCCAAATGTGGAACATGGACTGAAGTAAAAAGCTGTTCTGGGTTTTACTCAGTGCAGTTAAGTCCCGGTACCTCAGTAACCCTGCTTCGTAGTATACGCCCCAGGATTCCTTTGATCGATTAATGTAATCAAGTTCTACTTTTCTCTATTTTAACAAATATATTTTTTAGGAGTTTGATGGTGGTCATTTTTTATGGTTCTGTTGGCCCAAAATAACGATATGCTTAAAGGAGTATAATTGGTGAAATTAATGAAGTTTACATTTATAATTCAAAAAGTCCTGAAGTTTGATCTTAATTGTTTGTACTTTTTACATTTTTTAACTAAGTGACTGATTTCTTTTTTTTTTTTTAAAGTTCAAGAACCACAGAAAAACAAAGTGATTTAAGATCTTGGCACACTTTGTCCTGTTGATCATTGTTTAATACATCAGGATAACTATCGTATCATCATAAAATCATGCACAACCAGCCCATTCCTTGGTGCAAGCCCCCATATGTTCTCCTATACAACATAGCATGGCAGTAATGAACATTAATGGCACACATAAAGCAGGTAAAAGGATTGAAAGCTAGACCTAATAGGTCAGCAACGCTTGACTATCAATCTGAAGGATGTACATTGACGGCGTGTCTGCGTTTTCCATGGAGAGCGTGTGTCTCCGCTCTTCCCTTCTCGAAAAAAGTCTGGTGCCACCTCTGCACCTGCCTGCAACAACTGGAAGGCAGCACAAAGATGGTATCTCCCCGAAAAAAAGGGTACGTTAGGAAGACAAAAAAGTGTCGAAAGATAAGCGCCCTCGCCGAAGCGATACAATCTCCCATAATCAAAGCCTCTCAGAACAATGCTCATTTTCTGAGAGGCCTCCTCTGGCGCTCTCTGCGACCCTAACCGAGTCAACGCCAGTTTGCTTGATTCCGGGGGTTCGAGGAGACGCGGGTCGACTGGTCTCAGTCCCCACGCTACGCTTGCCTGTTTGTTTCTTCTTTTTATTTGTTTCGTAACAGGTGCCTCTAGCCTGCCACAGCGATCGGCTCTCCTGTTTCTCATCTATAGCTCAAACGCTCGGTGACCTTTCTGCCTTCGATTTCCTTCATTGCTTCACCCTGAAAAGTGGCCCCACAGGGCTACTGATGCTTATCTTGTGCAACTTTGATAATGTCAACATGCGTAGGGGAATCACTTGCATACAAGAAATATATTGTAGGGGTGGCACTGCAATGTTAACTCACCAAGACTGACTTCGTAAGTACTACTTTGGCATACAGTATGGATTGGTTTTGCTATTTTTTTTTAAAACAGCCCTCATGCTGGTAAGTAGACGTGTGCCTCTGTCTAGTAATAAATTCATGTCTTGGAACTTGGGAGTTTATGGAATGAATCTCACAAATTTCTGGCAGGACAGATTTTCAAGGTAGAACGTGATATCGGAAACATGGATTGCACTCAACTCCAACCTCTGGCAATTCTCTAAATCAACTGGCCTGTACAGACAAAAAAGTAATAAATAAACACAATAAAAATTAATTAAAAAATGAACTATTTATTGCATATATGCTAAATGTGGCAAACTAGACACGTAGCTGCCTGCACTGGTCCGGTTTACATTATAAATATAAAAACCCTGGCATGTATGTGTTTTCCTATGTTCAAATAAAAACATTTTGTTTTGGTGATAAAGTTAACTAACGTCAGACCTATATAAACCCACTGGCAATCAGGCCATAGAGAGGAATGCATTCTCAGCAGTGTGCTGTTGTTGACCTAGGCTGGCAAAGCCACATTTAAGACCCGTGCTGACCTAATGTCAGTCGTCTCTGCTGCAATACTATCAGTACCCCAGCTGGGAACAGACCCACAGATAGAGATAAGCCACACCCCCAACTGTCCTCTTCCTTATCTCTCCCTCTACAATGAGTGCCACAATGTGTTGTAGCAGCGACACACATCACATACAGCCATGATCAAACTGCTCCAGTCAGAATTATAGTGATATAATACTATATGATAATGTGAAACAAAAACATGGTCAATGTCTGACTAGACCTAGAAAGTCGCTTATTGGCAAACAAATAAGGACTGGTCCCATCCTTCATCGGTTTTATTTATTTCATGGTTGCTTGACTCATTGTTTTGCGATGTGGCCTTGCAGGTGGAAGCTGACTGCACGCCCTGGCCTATTGTTATATCACATACCCATCTGTGTGTCACTATCGGGATGTGGGATACTGACTATAGAATTGGATTTTTTTTAAAATAATTTCTTTTCATCTCTCTTGTTTTTGGAATTCAATTGTAGTCACATGCATTTGATATGCTTCTAAGAATAGCAAAATAAAATATCTGTCCCCTATAGGGGACATGAGTCTCTGACCTTAATCACAAGAACCATACATTCGACTACACTGAAACCTACTGAAGGGACATTCAATTACGTTCACTGCAACATGTTTGTTTCTCACTATTTTCTCTGTCTGGTCTCATGAGAATGATTCAGGAGCAGTTCAGAGAATATCACAACTTACGTGGTGAGTTTTTATCAATTCGAAAATTGGTCTGTCTTCCTTGATTTGGTTTAGGAATTCAACCATAACAACTACAGCTTTTTATTTCAGAGGTTTATCTTTCCTGCAGCTTATCCACACAGTAAGATGTTCACTTTTAAAACAACTCTGATAGAGTACATACATTTTAGGTGCACTTGATCCCTGTTGGACTTTGGAATTTAGACATAAATTCAGAGAGAGAGCCCTTAGTTTCTCTGTACCACTGCAGTTTTTATGTTGTGTGTCTTTTCTCTCTTTTCTTCAAGTCCCTGTGAAGGACGCCAACCTTTACTGAGCTTCAGAAGCTTCTGGAAGGTGGTCACAGAATTTGTCTCACAATATCACACTAGACTTATGTTAACCCACAGGAAAATACGACTCCTCTTGGCAAGGCTTTCTACAATACAGGGATTTTGAATCGATTTGGGCCCAGCTCAGCGAGTGACTTCAAGTCACCGTGGAGGACTAACGCCATAATGCCACTTCAAATAGGCGTGTGTTTATAGATGGGACTTGAATTTGAAGAAGGCCTTATTAGGTGTAGGGTGTTCCTCTTGTACACTGGATCCCCGGGGATTGTTGTGTAAGCACTTGTGACTCTCGTTCCTGTTTTTCCTGCCTGACTGTGAAGCTGCTTCACCTCAGGACTATTTTTTAAATATTTTTTTGGGCTGGCCTTCTTCGATTAGCTCTGCAGCTCCACCGTGGGCTTTTCAGAGGCTCATCTCCAATGCCGCTTCTGCCAGGTTTGCTGGTGGTCTTTAGTAAGCTGATGTACCTGGTTAATTTCTTTATGCGAAAGGGCAAACACAGTGTATTTCTGGCTCATGTTGCAGTGCTATTCTTAACTGACACACCAATAACAAACAAAATATATATTTCCATTTTTTTTTATTACTCAGTGTCTACAGTTTATTTCTACCGACCGACTGACCGCACGCACGCACGCACAGTTTTTGAACTATGACCCTCTACAAAAAGACTGATCTGTTGCTGAGATGGTAAAAGCAGGTCCCACAAGACCTTTAGCAAAATGTTGCTACTGCATGGTTGAGTAGACCGTATAATGGCAAGGTGCCTTTACTAACTTTGTGGGTGGAAATGACTACAGGAAAGCTTATGAGTAAATGTTAACGTACGAAACAGGTGGAAATGTGACGGGGCTGTCCTGAGGATCAGTGTGCTACATTGTTTGGGAGGCGAGTAGAGACAACGCACCAGGAAATTATGTGGATTAAAAAGAGAGAAAGATAACAATGGGGAGTATAAGAGCAACAAACGGTGTGGATGAGGGAGCGGTCAGGACCTGGAGAATCCTGCTCTACTGGTGTGGGCGGTTCTGCTCTCCCTACGCTGCCATCAGGATCATCTGAACTATTTTCTCTTTGTTTGGATCAGCGTCAATTAGATGATACAGAGTTTCTGATCCTTATATCACAGTGGGCCCCAATATAGCTAGGATAGACTGGAGTTGATTTCATGTCATCAGTGATGAATGCCAGACCGTTCTGCTAGAAGCAGTTATGACTCAAACCGTGAGACCAGGTTACCAGTGCGATAGCCCCGGTTATGACATATTTCTAAAGTGAAAATGAGAAACCCGATGAAGGTAAAGGATTCTTAGTGTCAGTTCAGACATAAATAGAGATGACAAAAAAAACACCATGTGAAACATTCTTCTTATGGACCAGTTGCTGCACAAAAAAATTCTAAAAAATAATTTTAAAAAACAAACTTTGCTTTGTATAAGAAATCTTCACTTTCACAATCATTGCTAGTCTGTGTCAGGCTCCTTGCACTGGAAGCTCAGCTTCTCATGTTGTGCAGACAGCAGAGGTGAAGTGTGGGAAAAGGGAGGATGGAAAGACACAGGGATATAGAAGAAGGAGAAAAAGAGAGAGAGAAGGAGGGATTTGGCTCATCGGAAGTGGTGAGCACCTGCAGAAGTGAAGAAAGTGAAAGATGGAGGGAGAGAGGAAGAGAGAGCAGACGGGGTATGTGGAGAGAAGCTCACACTGGAAAGTGAGAACTAGTCCTGAGGTTGGGGAAGGGGGGGTTGTAGGCGGAGTGGGGAGGTGTTGGAGAAGCAGGAGACAGGCAGGGTTGTGGTTTTACAGAAATGGGTCACAAACTGAGCTGAAAACTGAAAACAAACAGATGAACGACAACTAGCTCAAGACTTCAACAGAAAATCTTTTGAGAAGTAATACCAGGGGTAAGATATGAAGACATACAACAATAATGACTTGGAACATGTTTTCAGCAATTTTTTGGGCTTGACAGTTTATATAAATGTGTTCATCACTCTCAGGCATTCCAGGTTGAACACTCAGCGCTCTCCCACTGGTAAAAAAAGTGAAGGCCACAAATTTTGCACGTGTTTCAGTTTTGATAGTTCAAAGCAGGCATTTCAGGCATTTTGGTTTGTACCTGCTGTGTGCTGTGCTGCTTATTAGATAATTTTTTTCCGCTGTGAAATAATATGTAATGAGGTTTCTAGGTTCTGGGTGTTGCTTCACTCTGTTTTGTAAGCACATCCTGGAGAGCCAGTGCATCATCATAGCCCAGCAGTAAAAGTCACCGTATACACGGACCCGACTTCCTGTCCTGGCAGAGCCGCAGCGCCCCCACCCCCGCCCCCCCCCCCAGCCCCCCCCCCCCCGCCCCCCCCCCACAGCCAGACCTGTCCTGCCTCAGCACTCTTGCAGGGGTTCAGAAAAGGATGTGGCCACCAGAGAGGGCTGGGCCAACTTCCTGTCCACTCCACCATACACCCCTATTCACCTACACAGTTCAATCATATTCATATTGACATTGTTCACCATTAATTTTATTAAAGCTTGCACCTGCCTCAGCTAAGATTATTATTTGAGTTTTTTCCAGTTTGGATGCAGGGAGAGAATGTGGGAGGGTCTTCGGCTTCTGGAGGTTGGACTATAAAGTATGCAAACTGCCCATGCTCCTTGCTGAGGTAATAAGCTGTATTAAACCTGTAAAAAAAACTGTCTGTCATAGTTTGTGTGACTGTAGCCATTGATAAACAGGGACAAAAAAGTTCCTTCAAAAGATAAGGAGAGAGGACATGATCTTCTCATACTCCCCTTGAAATAATTAGTTTCAGTTGTGTTGGTACTATTGCGAATGTCTATGCTTTGGGAATATTACTGTGCAAAGCTGTAACATATTTTCATGCCAAAACCACATTTAAAATGAATGGAGTTGATAAAAACAAGAAAGATAAAGAGGCAGAGCAAAGGTGAGGGAGAGAGAAAGAGAGGCTATCTGACAGTCTAGCCTGTGAAACACGTGTGAAAAAAACGTGCTGTTTTTTAAAGCATTCAGCTTTGAAATGTCAGTGGTTTCATTTTCCTCCTCCTCTACAGTGCCGTTTCCTCTTGGCTGCTTTTAAATGTGTCCAGGTTCTTCTCCTCTACATGATACTTTATTCTCCAGATTTCACTTTGAGTAGATCTTTCTATAGGAACAAAAATACATGAAGAATGTTTACTATTGTACATACTATTGTATATTGACATGGATGTTTTATTGCGTATCTATTTCATGTCTTCCATTTTATAACTGTAAAGGCTGGACCTAAATGCACATCAGTTCAAACCCAAAACCTGAAAAAAACTGCAACTATTTTTAATTATTTTTTATTTTTTTATTTTTCCATGTTCGTTTTGTTCATTTATCTGTTCTATGCATGTCTAAATTAACTAAAAACAGAGCACTGATTACACTTGCTTTCTACCTATATTATACATTAAATGTTATTTTCTAATGAACAGTAGATTTGTCTGATTGAGTTTTTTCACCAATGGCTCATGCAATTTTGACACCCTCACTATTTCTTTGCAAGTTTTTCAGTTTGGGGGGAAGAACAGAAAGCAGACTGCAGCTGTGTCCAAATCAGAGCCTTATCTACTGTGTAGTAGCATACTGCTAACTGCATACTATATACTGCTAACTGTATACTGCTAACTGCTTACTGCATACTGTATACTGCTAATTGCATACTGTATACTGCTAACTGCATACTGTATACTGCTTACTGCATACGGTTTAGTGACATGCAACCTCTCCGTTCTGCTACCTCAGGGCACCTGGCCCGTCAACCACCACATTCTTGCATTTCCAGATCATGGCTGTGTCTGAATCAATGCCCCTTCCATACTATTGAGCTTGTTGAGTATACTGGATAAGAAAGTTGTTAAGTTGGTGAAATGTTCTTTACATTTAGTGTACTTAACCATATTTACTTTGGCCCTCCAGAGGCAATTTTCACTGGTTTCTACTAGTTTTATTTAAATGTCAATATCTCAAAAGAATATTCCTTGCACATCCATGGTTTAAAGTTTGAAATGAAGAAGAAACTGTATCATTCATAAATTTGCAACAGCATACATTTATTTCAGAATAATCACATACAGTATATATATATAATAACCATAACATCTGTCGCCGAATGTATTTAAATTTAAAAAAAATTAAAGTACAAAAGCGCGTGTGTATTTACACAAGAACAGCAACATTTCAGCCCTAAGTGCGATGGGTGGTCACTGTGGAAATGTTTACTGTACAGGACTTTGGTGAAATATAACAAGATAAACTTTTTAGGGTTAATCAGAAAACAGCTGTAGCTGAATATACTGGTAAATACTTGGTTTTCTAAACATATTTATATGAGAAATTTTGGAGAAAGAAATTGGGTGTTTTCTAAACCAAAAGTGCATCAGGTACTGTACAGTGAGCAAAGAAAAACGATGAATGCTAATTTGTACAACGTTTAAAAAAAATATTATTGTTTCTATACATGAACATGATTTTCTTAGCGTGTATAAATGGTACATTTTACAGTCTGTGGCTGTGGCGAGAGGAGGGTCGTAAGCAGTGGCGTACCGTGGGAGTAGAACTAGGCCTTCTGTAAACTTACCTTTAACGGATGATCACTCTCAATCTGTTTCCGTTTACTTTGCCTGATTGCCAATCAAATAATTGATTCACTCAATAACCAAGAACAATAAGTAAATTATTAGGCTACCAAGTTATTTTGAGATAGCATTATTGTTTTGTGTATCAAACTTGTGTTGCATTTGTCTATATCCACATTTATGATGACGTGTTATTATGCAAAGATTCGACTTTTAAAGGCTCTGTTCAATGTTTCGTAGATTTTCGTAAATTAGTTTTTCTAGCCTGAATAATGCGTTGCTCTGAACGGTTCGATACACTTAAGAGGCTAAATTTGAATTTATGCTTTCTAATGTTTAAATCGCTTTGACTAATTTGAGTGTCATGAATTACATTCTTTAACGCGTTCAGATTATTGCCTGATCGCTAAATAAACGGAAACAAGTAATCCCCACTTTTTCCAACGCACCGGCCATCGCTACATAGCCTACGTATATTTAAGTGCTACCCATTTTATGATACAAAAAAAAATACTAGCACTGCAATACTGCAAAAACTTGATATATTCATCAATGTTTGTTATTCAGTTAATAAATTGCTTGATTGATAATTAAGAACTATAAGTGGAAACAGATTGAGAGTAATATCCGTATAAAGGTAAGGTTACCGAAGGCCCTATTTTACTGCCGACGTTACGCCACTGGTCGTAAGTGCTTTGGGCTATTGATAACACCCTCCGATTGTACGGCACTGCAGTGTAACTGGAGAAGCTGAGGTTTTCGCAAGCGGCTACCCTTTAAAAAAATACTGCATCAAAATGTATGGGGTTTTCTTAAAGCTGTAGTTTTTAACTTCAGACAAACATGAATACTGTAATTGAGACGGATACGTCTCAACCACTAGGGGCAAAGTTTATAGGGCTACAATCCCCAGATGATACTTATTTATGCGTTTTGGCTGATAATAGTATTGACAATATTTTTTTCTGCAGTGGTGGGTGGGCATTTGAACATATTTCTAGGCTATTTGTTTGTCTATATACAGTACAGTTTATGAAACGAGCAAAATTTCACCTGATATTTTTAGGAATTTAGAAATCCCACCTGGACGGATATTTTCGGTCCCAAAAAAATAAACGTCCAGGAAAAAGAGGATGTCTAGTCAGCCAAACTTATGACCCCTGACCCCTGCTGGTGAGCCACTGCATTCTGTTTGGTTTGTTCCAGCTAAAGCAATTACTTCCCAGAGCCCCTGATGAATGAAAACTTGAATCAACCAATGAGTGCAGTCAATATGACCGCATAGGGATGGTGGGCCAGTTCTGGCCTATACAAATATTTCTGGCTACACTGCTCAGGGACTATGGATGCAAATTAGCCACTAACTCTGGTTGCAACTGAAATGTTGTGCAAGGTCCCTTAATGAACTAAACTAAACTTTTGTTAAATTGCATTTTTTAAGCTGAAAAAAAGCCTCCAGGACCTCAGCAGTGAAGAAGAATAAGAAGAATAAGAAGAATAAGAATAAGAAGAAGAAGAAGAAGAAGAAGAAGAAGAAGAAGAAAGTTGTTAAACCGTCACTGGAAAAAGAAAGCGTCGCTGAACGTGAAAGGTTCTCTCTGGCAACGTCTCTGTGGAGCTGAACTTCAGTACATCAAAGTAAATTACCCAGAAACCACATGCTAAAATTGACCTGCAACAGCCACAAGTTTGCAGACTGCGCAGCTGATTATTAATACTCCACTTTTTGCTGATTATTTATAGCAATTAAGATGGGCTGTAAATACAATAACGCAATTATTATTCTAAAAAAGGTTGCAAAAGCATCACACAGTAGGCTAACATTCGCGGTTGCAAGTAGTCTAATTATTGCAACTTAATGACATAGCCCTACGTAACCTAATGCACACGTCTTGTAGGCTAATGCCATTTAGCTTTAGAATGTCTACAATATTTTTGATAAAGATATTTCTTGAAGGATATATGATGAAGGATTTATGTGTAACAAAGTCATCAGCTGGGTTCAGCATCTAGGCTACATCTGATTACACCATCAAGTTTCTCCCTTTAGGTCACTCCAAAAATGCAGCAAGGTCAAACCTGCACATTTGAAACAAAGCTGCTGTAGCCTACTCTGCATTGCGGTTTAATGTTTAATTCAGATCAACTGCTGCATGTCAATGACATGCTCTTCATCTTTGTAAGATTGTGTCTGGTCCTTGTGTGATTTAGCAGGTTTATACGGTGTGGATACATTTTACAAGGTATGAATGTTTCCAACGCTAATAAACAAACGCATACACAATCATACCCGTTCACACAATATGCATATAAAGACACGTGTAGGCCTAGATACATGCAGAAACACACATAGGTACAAATACACAAATCCAAATAGACAGGCATTGAGAGAGATCGGTGTACCACAAGCAGTGGCGTCGCCAGACCTATTTTATGGGGTTTTAGCCTAAACCTTACTGTACCCCCCTACATATTTTCTAAGCCACTGGCTTTAATCATTAGTTTACGTTTTTTTTTTTTTTCTCAGATTGATTTGACAAAATTCCCCATCGAGACTCCGAAATAATAATGCATAAATACATTTCCGGCGCTAGGACCCAGGGCACTGGCTGCTATACCACTAATCTAGTGCAGCCATTGGTTACAGTGTGGCGCACGCACTGAATCACGTGACCGCGCAATTCAAATGACCGCGAGACTGAGTGGCTAGTAGAAGTGAACGTTCTAAAGCTACTGTAAATCACTACTACTTGAGCTCGGGGCGTTCGGTAAGAACATTAACAGAATGTCAGTGACGTTCGTGTAAATTGTCCACTTTATTCCAGAGGGAGAGGTTAAAGATATTCACGGACTGTTAACGTTATAGCGACGAAAGCGTTTAGTCCATAGGTCTGCTCTCAAGTGCTATTGCTAACGTTAGCTGGATTCATACCATAGAATAGAAAAAATAACCAATCAAATCAATGCAAACTACTTTAGCTACGTGCTTTTTGTAGGCTATTCATCAATTGTACATATTACACTATTTAGAGTCATATGTTGACCAGCCAGAATCTACTGTTGACTCTACGATGTGTAAAATAACGTGACTATAACTTTGTTTGTATCAAGTTAAATCAAATCATGCTTTGATTTTTATGTATTATGGGTAGCTAGGCTATAACCGAGTTGAAAATATGACTGTAAACGTCTTTGTTTGGTAGAAAACGCAGGAGTTTCTTTATTATAGCCTATGGGGACCATATTAACGTAGTTACTGAAACGCCTGGTTCCTATCGCCTCCCAAGTTCCTAGCCTAACATTATTGGTTCAGTTTCAGGTTTTTGAGATGGCCTATTAGCTGTACGACTCAAATGCCTGAATTTGTTATAAATACATTTTGAAACGAAACCCACTTGCTGCATCTGCAATGTGGAGTAGGCTAGCTAGCCTCTCTGGTTTTATGTCCACGGTTGGCTACTGCGATAGCCTGGATAATACAAACCGATAATAGTTTACAGTGCTAGCTAGCTACAGGGCGCCCATTATCGGGCACAGCCGCGTTCGATCATATTTGAACTTCGTCGAAAGCCGATTTGCCAACGGAAAAAAAGAAAACCACTATTTTCCACCCACTTCAAACCAAATAAGGTATGTATCCGCTCAATTTCATGAATATTTGACCATAATTACACATTTTGTAAGCATTTTTATCACGACCCCTATCTGAAAAAAATGTCCGAAATCTGATTCTACTTCCGCGCTGGTGTACTACGCCGCATAGTCATGTTTATTTCGGGGGATTTAATGAAATAAAATGTCGCTAAAACTTTAGCTAGATAGCTAGCGATGTTTCCAAGAGTTGAGAAAATGTCATATTACCCTGATATGAAGATACGATTATTATAGACAATCTGTACAACGAATATGAACCGATGTTGTTCATGTTTCCTATCGGATTTTTCACCCATCTCGGATAATGTTTACAAGCACCTGCTGTATTGAGCGATATGTCTGTTATTTCTCCCATTAACTCTGTTAAACCTTAAGCTACAAATCGTCATTGCTGTATATGTATACACACCTTACTGGTATGACTGAGCTTGCATGCCCAATAATGATACATTGCTCTTTTCTAATAGAGACAAGACATTAGCCTATTACCATCACATCATGCCCACTATGAACATGTGTGCCCCCCCCCCCCTATATATCAATAATCTTTATCAATAAAGACAATGCAGTATCTAAATCAGTTATATGTTATAGCCCGAGAAGAGGAAGCCGTGGAAGGAAGAGGACATGACAGCGGCCATGGAGAACTGTGAGAGGGGATGGCTGTCCGTAAGGCTGCGAGTTAGTCTGTGAATGAATACACGTCAGTAAACCATCACCAACAGCAGAAACAACGACAACCAACGTCAATATTCTTTGTTAAACGATAAGCAAATAACAAGCATAAATGTTAATCAAAATATTGTTTTATTTCCTGTAATATTCAGATCCATCAGGTGCTGAGGCAGACCCTGCAGGATGGGGTCAGTGGCTGGCTTGGCCACAGGAGCCGTAGTGTGGGACCCACAATGCTGTCACCAGAGGATGAGAATTCTCTGGTACAGTATTGCCTCTACTGTGCGCCCCGTGGCTTTCCCTTGACCCGCCACATCCTGGCGGCATTTGTAATGGCGCTGCGTCGGAAGAGGCACCCGGGGGGGAATATCCCAAAACTGGAAAAGACGTGGTGGAGAAATTTCAGAGCCAGGTACACGGATGTCCTGAGCATGAGAAGGTCGGACAACCCTGACAGGGCACGAGCAGCTTGTGCTACGCGGGAGGTGGTAGACCAGTTTTACACCCTGCTGGACGACCCTGGAGGCCCTGAGGTTGAAGGACAAACCCAGTCAAATGTACAACTGCGATGAGACTGGGTTTGCAATGGAGAGGGGTACAGAGAAAGTCACATAGAGGCGCTAAACATGTCTGGTAAAAATATTCAACATCCCATACAAGAACTGCAAGGAAAAGAAGATTGCGGTGGCAGGCTTTAGGAACACGGGCATTTTCCCTTTCGACCCATCCGTAATGGATGAGTCACACTTGATGCCATCTGACGTGCAACCAGATCCTGGCACCAGCACCACCTCTCTAAGCTCCTCCACAACAACATCCACTCTGCCTGCAGCCGCACAGCCATCCACCAGCTCGACCACCAGTACAACCACCTGCACCTGCACCCTACACTGCCTGCCCTGTCAGACAACACCATAGGACCGGCCTCCTCTAATGCCACCCCCGCTTATCGTTTTGTGAACCTAATAAATATAATATGTCCAATGGTATGTGCCCGAATAATATCAGTATCGTATGTTGAACACAACAATTTCTGTTTTCCGCCCGATAATAGGGTTCGGTACGCTACATAGGTAACTTATTTGACTCATAAATTCTAGTTGATAGACGATGGTATCGCAGCCTACATCAGCCCAAACCTATTGTTGTATATCCAAGCAATTTAAAATATATATTTTTGCAACAACAATGCCAAATTATTTATAGATTTTAAGCATATTGCTGCTCAAAACTCACGGGGAATGACCATTTTGTGGCTGCTTTTTTGAAAATTTCTCCTGGGGGAGGAAGGTAGGCTTGGCCCCCCTAAACCTCTGGTGACACCCGTGACCACATGTTAAGGTCTTAGCATCCACAGATACCCTAAGTTTACTAATGCTCTTTTTTATCTGTGGGAATCATGTCTAGCAAAGATAAGTCTTACAGACAGTCAAGCTTGTTCAACAGCAGATGCAAAATTCTTCAAACACCAAATTCAATTGGTTTTTGAAGATGCTTGAATAAAAAAAAAAAGAATACATGTGGTCCCAAGATGACATTCAGATATATATATAAATGAAAGGAACTACATATCAAGTGCAAAGAGTCATAACTGAAAATATTTATTTTATGTACAAGTGAGAGGCTGTCAAACATAGTATTGGTGCAAACAGATTTACTCGAACATGACAAAGCGTTGGATTCAATAACAAAAAAAACTATTTACAATTGAATGCACAATTTTTTAGCTTGTGATATGCAGGTATAACTGAAACATGTAATCTTAACAACTGTTGATTGTATTTATAGTTAAAGAAAATTTGACATTTTTTTATCTATATTTATAAGCTATTTATTTTTAAGCCTTTTTGTTTTTATGATTTAACTTAGCAGGCACTGCAGGGAAATGTAGGTGTTTTGTTTATTTTAAACTTTGTTAAAACTTTTCTGATTAATTTAGTTTTGTACTGCCTCTGGGTTGCATTTTTCAAGTTTTTAAATTTAATTTCTAAAATGTCTTCAACTGCTGCTTATAATGAATGGCACATGGCAATCATAATAGTATTCTGAATTACACAATTTTAAAATGAATTTTTCATGTGCACTTAAACTTCAAATGCTCTGTGTTGTGTAACAAAGGAAGTTGCATAATTATGTTTCTAGAAATACATTTACGTATGCAAAATTGAAAATATCATACCCATATAGCTATATGAATGAATACATAGGGTAGTTTACTCCAGGATGTGAGATCATTTAGGTTGCGTTGGTTCTGCAGGATTCAGTCTAAGTTGTAAATATTGAAATTCCTTAGACCATTTATACACGATAATGGAAAAATTACAAATTACTTTTATGCTAATTTTGTTGAAGAACTCAAATTCAAAAACTATGCAGGTAAATACAGGCAGATCTAATTAATGTAAATGTATCATTGACATTATAGTAAGTCTTATGCTGCCACCTAGTGGTCATTTAGTGTGAGGTTTTAAGTGTATTTCCAGCATGTTTTACCCTTATTTTTTACTTGTCCACTCAGTCTATACATTCAGAAAAATATTTATATTTTTCTTTATGTATAGCTTGCAAAACAAAAATAAACGACTACTGATGTTGCTAAAACTGCTGCCATTACTTCTACTACTAATAATAATAATAATATTTTTATTTAATTTACCTTTAATCACAGTGTGTGTTTGTTTCAGTGGGAATAACATGAGAGGATGAACTTTATTTAAACCTACGGAGTTAAAGCAAGTCTGAAAGCATAACATGTTTATATTTTGCAAACAGGCCTACCATTTTGGCAGAATGTCAAAAAGTAAAAAATGTATTAGCTTTAGCATTAGCAAATTTGACTATCTCTATGGCTGTGTCCGAATCAGCACCGTACTATTAGGTAGGCTTGTTGAGTAGACAGGATGAAAAAGTTGTTAAGTAGGCAACATTTTCTCTAAATATAGTATACTTTAAACCCCTGTATGATACACTTACTTCCGGGATTTCGCTGAGTATATTCACACTTTTTAAGAAACACACAAACATTTTGGTTGCATAAATATGACGTGAAGCTAAATTTTTTAAAAATGAGGTGCAGTTTCGCTGATGTTTTATGTTTTTCTTCAAATACAACAAAAACAAAACTTGACATGGCCATGCAAGGTTGGGACGTCTTACGACACAGTATGGTTGGAACCTAGTATGGCGGATATTTTTTTTGCGTACTGCACGTCGCGTGCTAAACAGTGCACAGTAAACAGCACACTTCTGCCAGTGCACAGTACGCAGGAGACAAGGCGCAGTAGTAGCACATTGGCTCTGATTCGGACACAGACAAGATCTGTCAAAAGGTGCCTAATTTATGTACAGTGAGCACCATAATTCATTGGATAGTGACACATATTTTTGTTATTTTGGTTCTGTACTCTAGCACTTTGAGTTTGAAAGGATACAATTGGGTTGATGTACAGACTGTCAGCTTTAATTTGAGGGCATGTTCATCCATATCGGATGAACCGTTTAGAAATTATAGAACCTTTTGTACATAGTCTCCCCCATGTTTGGGCATCTATAGTATTGCTTGTAGGAGTACCAGAAAATAAGGTATCAGAAGTCTTTTGATATTTTTTGGTCAGACATCAGGATGTCATGGGATGCAAAGGATATGCGACCACATATAAAAAATTATTACTTTATTCTACATTATGTTAAACTGTCCAATATTTTTTTTAATGCCTGAAAATGGGGACTAGATTTAGCTGTAAATGACACTGGAACAGTATGGAACACATGGTTGGCTAAATGGCTCTAAGTCATCAAGGGTCTGACGTATTAAACAAGCCTTAAACCATCACTCTGCTGCCAGAAATACAGTAGATATGGATGGATAACTTGAAGGGTTTCTTCTCCTGACTTATTTTTCTATAGAGTTGAATAGGAAAATGTGTCAGGAGAAACAACCCTTAAAGTGATCCATCCATATCTACTGCATATCTGGCAGCGGAGTGATGGCTTGAGGCTCGTGTAATACCTCGTCCCACCCCCCAATTCTCATAGAGATCCATTCAAATGCAGAGTTAGAAATATCAAGAGTTTTTTTGATATTGTTGGGTCACAGACATCAGGAAGTCATAGCATGCAAAGGATATGTGACCAAATATAAAAAATTATTACTTTATTCTACATTATGTTAAGGGGGGGGGGGGGGGTCTATGTACATAAGGTTCTAATTTCTAAACGGTTCATCCGATATGGATGAAATTACCCTCAAATTAAAGCTGACAGTCTGTACATCAACCTCATTGTAATTGTATCCTTTCAAACCCAAAGTGCTAGAGTACAGAACCAAAATAACAAAACATGTGTCACTGTCCAATGAATTATGGTGCTCACTGTAGTTCTTACAGGTAGCTGTTATGCTATAAGTTTTCCACTGGAGGGCAGAAGCACATTTGTAAATTCTACAATATCTCTGCTGGTTCAGGACTGCATCATCATATAGGTTTTGATTGTTCTTGCTCCAGATAAATATGTATCCTGAATGCATTTTAGAAACAAAACAAAACAACTGAAAAAAAATAAAAATGTAAGTGATGCAAAAATAATGTGGCATGTATCCTCAAATACATGCTGAATGTTTTTTTTTCTCCCCCAATATATTGCTGAATTCAACTGCCATGTAAAATAGGATTTCAAATAATGAATACGAATAATGAATTTCAAATGCATTTATTTACAAAAAATGATGCAATAGACTTGCTATTGGTGCATTCATGTGTATTCAAATGCTCACAACAAATGGCACTATATCACTACGTAAATGACTGTGGACTTAAAATGGAGTGTTCCTCTGTTGTCTTATTTGTTTGTTTGCTTTTCACCCATTAAATGTTGAGCAAGGCCTGGCCTGCTTTGATTGATGAAAGGGATTTTGTGTCCATAAACTTAAAGACTACATTTGCCGCTGACGGATACAATCATGAACATGCTTCTCTTTGGAGTTCTTCAAGACCTTTTACCAGATGAGTGTGACTTGAGAATTGATAGTTGATTGACAGAAGAGGCCCCATTAAATCAAATAACTGGCCGCTCTGTCCTTGATACAATGGCATGCAAAAATGACTTAAATTATTATAATTTATAATAACACTACTACTATTATTATTATTATTATTATCATTATTAATAATAATAATAATAATAATAACATATTGTAACGACATGTACAAATCAGTCTCTTTTTTGAATGTGTTTTGCTGGATTTGGTGTTCATGAGTGAATGCTGATGATTTGTGATGATTGTAAAATCACTTTCTCTATCGGTAACTGATATTGATTCAGTGGACCACGTGCGCTGACCTTAGCAGGGGTATTGGAACAATGAGGCCATACTTAACGCAGCCACTTCACTAACAGGATTCTATGTGGTCTGGATGGGAACCTGCCCCCTGTCGATAGATAAGTGCTAACTATACATCATATTAAGGTTATTTAATTAAAGCGTGGAGTTTTGGCTACATTAACTTTTCATTTTGTCAAAATAAAAAAAAAATGTATACCTAAAATTGTTTAATGTGGAGTTCATAAAGGTCATGGCAAGACATTAGATGCATTTTATGTAATAATAATAACAATAAACTTTATTTGTATAGCACCTTTCATACATAAAATGCAGCCCAAAGTGCTTCGCAATAATAATAAAAAAATACAGAACAGAGAAATAAAATAAAAATAGACATAAAATCAACATAAAAAACAGAGATAGAGTGCCCCAGTTCTTGCTACTTGCTATCTGTAGTGTACAGTACATAACAATACGAGACAAGCATACTCTGTGCTCTTTAGCCCCTTAGCCTCTCTATGGGTGGTCTTTTAAAAAACATTTTTTTATACTTTCACCTGCCAGCAACCGCTCTTTATTGTAGACGCGCTTTCGCTGATTAAAGGTGATTCTTATTTTCAAGGTTGTTAACAATAATAGAAAAATCTAAAACAGATAATTTTCCAATTTAATGATTAATTTAATTTCACAATGGCATCCGAGCTGTTCTCACCGTGGGAAATGGGAGGTGTGTGTGTGTGTGTGTGTGTGTGGCATCCAAGCTGGTCTCACTGAGGGAAATGGGAGATATGTGTGTGGCAACTGAGCTGGTCTCACTGAGGGAAATGGGAGATGTGTGTGTGTGTGTGTGTGTGTGTATATGTGTGTGTGGCATCCAAGCTGGTCTCACCGAGGGAAATGGGAGATGGTGTGTGTGTGTGTGTGTGTGTGTGTGTGTGTGTGTGTGTGTGTATATGTGTGTGTGGCATCCGAGCTGGTCTCACCGAGGGTAATGGGAGATGTGTGTGTGTGGCATCCGAGCTGGTCTCACTGAGGGAAATGGGAGATATGTGTGTGTGGCATCCGAGCTGGTCTCACCGAGGGTAATGGGAGATGTGTGTGTGTGGCATCCGAGCTGGTCTCACTGAGGGAAATGGGAGATATGTGTGTGTGGCATCCGAGCTGGTCTCACCGAGGGTAATGGGAGATGTGTGTGTGTGGCATGCGAGCAGGTCTCACTGAGGGAAATGGGAGATGTATGTGGGTGGGTGTATACATAGGAGATTAATTTCTAGTGCGTTTGGAAGCAAATAGGTCACTTTTAGTTTTAAAACAGAACATCTGTGGCCTTAAGGAGAGGTCAATGGTTTCTTCCAATCCAAAGAATGCTTTTCAAATTACTTGGCATTACCATGAGCTTACGTTGATTTGATTGACCCCACACTATTGGCAAAAGGATAAATCAGTACACCACACTCATGCATTGTCTGTAATTATCTTGGCTGTGTTTGTGCAACCTGGGCATTCGATTAAATACAAATACCAGCTGCATATAATATTTTTCCATCACTCTGGGGTGAGACAGATCTTCTAAGATGGCCGTACTGTGGGCTGCGTGATGCATGCATTTTCATCCAGAACGTGACAGCATCGGTTTTGTTTATTATAAAATATATTTTACATTGACCACAAACCAATATTGTGCAATAAAGAGGGGTTCAAAATCATAAAGTTTAAAATTTTAATCATAATGTTTTAAGATTGTGACCATGATGTGACACAAAGCAAACATTTATCACTCGCAGAATGCAATTTCACAATTAATCACTATCCTACTTTTCTATCATAAACAACATAAAACAGCGTAATTATTTAACATTGGGCGTCCCCCTTGTATGGCCGTACACAAGGTTATAATGTTTCCATGCAGTTCTACTCTGTTTGTGTTGCAGCTTTCTCTGTCAACCATAGTATCACATCTTGACATTATATAGATCACCTGGAAAGTTTTAGGCAGGTCAAACAAACTTATTATCAGCCTTTTATATTTTATTAACTTTAAGTCCTTTTGTAATTCATATTGATTAAGTGCTGTTTTCACACCTGACCAGTTAATTCCAAAGAGTTTTATAGACATGGATACTTGTTAATTGTTTTTATTGCCGTTTTAAAATGCCAAATTGTGTGTCAACTTCACCCAGTGTTTCTATGTTCTGAACACCCTTGATATTTGATTTATGTTCATTAAATGTCACAAAAAAACGGTCCAATTCACATTCTGCAGAGCACTTTGTTTCTGTCTGCAACCTCCTCTCTCTAACTATACATATACGCTGTCAAGATTGTTACAACCATCCAATTATAATGATAATAAAATAATACATTCAAAAGCAATAACCGTGTTGCCAGACCATGAGATGTCAGTTAGGTGAGCGGATGTATATAGATCACATATGCAGCATATTTGCCTAGATCAGGTATTAGTAATGCAGTATCCTGGGAAAAAATAAAATGGATCTGCTTGATCTGACAACCAAGCGAGTCAAATCAGGCGCGTGGGATATAATTATCACATCTTCAATAGGAAGTGGGTTCAAAGAAGTCATTTCAAATTGTCAGTTATCTCATACATCTCCTTGATTGCTTTATAGAGGAACTTACTTATAATCACTATAAAAAACTGTTATTGTCACCGTTTATTAATAGGTTTAGACAAACTAAGTTGACAGATTTGAGTTAATTTCTTATATTTTTCCAGCCCCATACCAATCCCATACATCTAAAGTTAATACTGAATAGAAGGTGCTCACAAAATAGAAGTCTTTGTTTAGTCCATTGTATGAATTTTAAAAAATAAAGAAAATGTTTCCACATTAATATCAACATTGTCAGATAGACAAGTATTACAAATCCTCTATTTCCATTCTTAGCCAGGAAAGAATATGAAAAGATATAGAAAAAATCTGGTGTGTGTGTGCATATGGATATATGTATTATGTGTATGTTACTTTGTGGAAACAGTCAGTTATGCTGATTGATAGAAATGGCGATGTATCATTGTTATAGCTGTTTGTGCAGTATTATATTTCATATGCAGTCTGTACCGTTGTATGAATGGTAAAGTCGATTGAATTTGAATGTCATACTCATTGCCTGGTGTGCGTGAGATGCTACCCAGACGGATATGTTAAAACTCTCTCCAAATGGGGACTTTTTCCATCATCTTTCGGTCTCTTTCACCACATTAAGTGCCTTGGAATGCAATTTATGGTGATTGTGTTATATTTTTTGTGAATTAGGATTTTACTGCCTGGCATGAACTGGGCAAGCTCTGAATAAAATATGGCAATAAAATATCTATTTTATATTCAGGGTTGTTTTATGAGTGACAGTGGGAATGGGGTGTTTGGAATCAGTACAACATCCTAAATGGGTTTAATCACTATGACACATTATGAAGTGCTAAGCTTTCACTAATCTGTTCATTCTTGGAGGCCTCTTGTAAGCGTGTGATAGATGCCATATTTCAAAAGTGTAATGGATTTAATCTTAATGTTTTAATTAGTATTTTTTAAATAATGAACAGACGCCAATTATAGACGCAGACCCCAGTTACATTTCTAAGTTCTGTTATTAAAGGCAGGCTTTCAATGCAGGCATATACTTTACATTCTTGGAAATAAGTGCTCTTTTTTGTCCCAGGAGTATGCAAATAATTACGGTTTACAGTTATGTACAGTATGTACTGTTTATGTGAAGTATATACAGTACATTCATATAACAAAATATGTCCTTGAATGACGATATAGAAGGAAAGATTAATTCTTCTATATTCCACCAAAGGTATCAGCTGTGATGTTGGTTTAGCGTATTTTGGTTCAAGACTAGACTTATTTGACATGGAATGGAATGAAAGAATACAGGCCTTTGTCGTTCTAGCCAGATTTATCTGAATAACAGAGTATTAGGGGTCACAAACTTCAGCCTTCAAAGTTAAGCTGTGTCCAAATCATTACTGTGTGCTATTATTCATTTCCTTTTGAACACTTCTTCTGATTATTATCAACAACCGTGGTAATACGCACATACTAACAATGTGAGTCACTATAGTCGTAAACATGATGTGGACCTTTTGCTGTTTCTAGTTATAATAAAAAGGAGCAAACTAAGTATTATTAGATCATCATAATTGAGATTATTTTAATGTTTGGTATAGTCACAGTTGTCACAAGGACACTGAAGTCAGCCACCCGATCACCAACATTGGCTTCATAGTCCGTTAATGGCCGTTGTCATTAAAATGAGCTAATGCACTCAGCCACCCTCTCAACATCATCTTCTACCACAGCCCCCTTTAATAAGGATGCTGTCTGTAAATGTGTCGATTAATTTAAATCACCTCGAGCAGAAAGAGACCTGAATTAACACCGGACTTGCAGATGTGAATTCAACTGCAAAAAATAAACCTGCGTTCACATTTCTCTGGTCTGGTCCTTTGTGTACCATCTGGGAACTGACGACCATGCGTGCATCTTTAATTTCACTGAACTGACGACCATGCGTGCATCTTTAATTTCACTCTGGTCTGGTCCTTAGTATCTGGGAACTGACGACCATGCGTGCATCTTTAATTTCACTCTGGTCTGGTCCTTAGTATCTGGGAACTGACGACCATGCGTGCACCTTTACTTTCAAACAAAGGCCTGGGTTTATTGCATGGAAGAACATCGAGGGCTCAATACGCTTTTGTGTTAGTTATGCATTTACCCAGAATGCTCTGGTTTGCCTCTATACTTTCCCAGACTGGCTGTTTCTCTTTGTGACAAGCCCCAGAATGCCCCTGTGTATGAGTTTACCCTAATTACATATTAGAGGGGGTTTGGCAAGAGGTAGAAAAACAGAACAATAATAAAAATTCATTGCAATTTAAATTGTGCGGCTGGATATATTGTGATTCCAAAAGCTTCCTTTTATTAACGCTCCCTGTACAGTAAGATCTCACCCATTAAACAAATCATAGGGTTTTATATTAAATTACAGATACACCCAGTATCTCTGGAAGTTGTGTAAACTCATAGTGATCTTTCTGGAGGTTTATTTTTTAATCCCAAGAGAGCATTATACAATCGGCAGAGTGTGGAAGATACTGTCAGGGGAGCACACTATTAAAAGCATTAAAACACATTGCTGTGAAATTACATTTTTGTTTTATGTTAATAAACGATGGCCATTTTAGATCTTATGACAAATGGCCTGTTCAATTTTATGTCTTATTTTATATATCCACTGCATTTTGCTTATATTAAACACTTGTCACATTGAGCCATATTTAATAATATGTCCTAATAATGATGCCAATGTCAAATTAAGAATCCGAACACTTGCGTGTAACAGCTTGAGCCTCCTCATGTCGTATGCCTTCTGTGACCAAAGACGAGTGAAAATGGCTCCCTCCTGTGGTGAGAGGTCAGCATTACATTAACACTGTGAACGCTTGAAATGGTTCAATGCATTTTCAGCTGCCACTCAAGTATAAAACCTTCATTACTTCCTGCAAAGTTAAAAGTAGCAGCCCTCCCCTTTTTTTCTTCTTCAACGTCATAGGCATTGGATAGTTTTGAAACTTAGGCAAGAAAAAGTGCTACTTCAAAGGTCTCAAAATAGGTCAATCAAATGTCACAAGTATATTTAGATTTCCGTAATGTAAATAGATGTAAAATAACGTCACTTAGCATTCAGAAATTGCGAAAAAAATATGCACTTGTCAGTAGTCATACTTCAAAGCGATGACTGCAATATTAATAATTCTGTGTGTGGTGGAGTGCAGCAGACTTATCTAGAGAACAGATAAATCGGCAACACACTTTCTGTTTGCTAACTTTAAACAATCAAGGAGTCAATTTGTGAAAGAAACATTTTCTAAATGTTGTGTTTTCTCTGTATTATCTTGACAGTGATTGTAAACAATCTTGCATTGGCATGACTTTTTTTGTCTCATAAGAAATGCATATTACGCATGCCTATACGAAGCAGGATTACTAAGTTAGCTGGATAACTACACTCAGAAAAACCAGGAACCCTCCCAAATCTGAAACACGGATTTAAGTAAACGTCCCCAGTGACAAGAGTTTGTACCTTGTTTGGTACTTTTCGTACTTTTTTTTCTGAGAGTACACTCTGTTGGGTTCATGGCAGGTGAGAAGGGTGGAGCTTTGAAACAGACACAAGTCTTGCCAAGAAAGACTGACGGATACTTGCGATGTGCCCATGTGTCATCATGCATAAATATTTTCTTTTTTGGGGAGAAAAAAATAAGGTTTTACGTGGTAGACATCAACATGGCAGATGCCGAGATGGACGATGTCAGGGATACTCAGATCTGGCCCTCAGGGGCCAGCATTACTGCTGATTTGAATTCCTTAATTCCCTCTAATCAGGGACTTATTTAAACCTAACGCACCAGGTGAGTGTAATCTGTGGCCAATCAGTGACATTATTGGACTATCAGGCAGAAGATAAAACCAGCACTACTACTGGCCAAGGGCCAGATTTGAGTATGACTGGATTAAGTGCTACCATAATCTCTATGAGTATTTCATTGCCAACCCATACATTACACTTGAACCCCAGAACCTGAAGACTGATACATGCTCCTCATTGTGGTCATAAACAGATCCTTGACTTGTCACTAAATAGAACATTTAACTAATTTGTGTGGGGTCATTTCCTGTCGGAATGTCTTTGTGTCATGGCATACCATCTTTCCCTACATCTGGCATTCTGCGCCATGTGACATGTACAGTAAGTCCATTGTCTTCTATATGGTAGCCCATTTGGCTATGGTGGGCTACCATATAGACTCGCAGGGATGGGCAACTCCAGGCCTCGCGGGCCGGTGTGTATGCAGGTTTTTGCTGCCACCAGTTAACAATTATTTAATTAGCCCAATCGATTTTAATCTACATATATCCGCGATATTAACAGTAGCCGATGAATGTTCTTGTGCCGGTATGCGTGTATTGTAGCGTTTCATCGTTCTGTAATTTACGAGTGAATCGTGATTGTGTGTATGACTAATTTGTTGATTGAGCCGTGGTAACTGGTGGCAGTAAAAACATGCATACACACCGGCCCGCGAGGCCTGGAGTTGCCCACCCCTGGAATAGAAAGTGTGGGACTATGTGGATCCTGGAGATGCCTTAATAGCATATAGTGATCTTTTATGTGAGGGGTATATAGTCCTTACTCGTTTTGTTTAATCTATTACTATGTTTACTTAACGGCAGAGAGTGTACTGTCTGCGCTCTGAATGTGGAGGTATTCAGGAGACACCACTGTGGAGACAGACAGCAATTACCTGTATGTGCAGCGCAATGCAGTAACTACGCTGAGGTAAGACACAACGGCACATTACACACCTTCCCTCAATCTTCACCTGTCACAGCGGTATCCACACAGGATCTCTCTCTCTCTCAGAAAAAGTTTTAGCCAGATGTTTCATTATACTGTAGCTCCAGGAAGTATAGCCAACCCGTCGAGCAGGTGTGAAAGGGGAGTGTTCTTGAAGGGACGTCTGTCTTAATTTAATTTAAAAGAAGCCACGTGTTTACTTCTGCCCTGACGAAGAAAATGCACTTACCATAAAGTGGACCTGAAGGTCAACATCACTGCATTGAGTATTGCAATAAGAAAAATAGTTTTATGTTGAAATGTGCTTAGAAAACATTTAAAACGAATAATGTAAGGACACAAATAATGCGTCTTTCCTTTAACAACAACAAAAAATGAACGTGTTTCTTGTTTTTAAAAATATATATATATTTGTGTTTGATCTTACTATAATGCTTTGATTTATTATAATTGCAATATTTGATAAATACAAGATGCCATAATTCCACGGTCCTAATTTGCAGCAGTCGAGACAGGTGCTTGCAGCGCAACAAATGCGTATTTTGGCAGAGCCAAATAACCAATGGGGGGGAAACAAGGCGTGGAGAAGGGCGGAGTTTGACTGTAGTAGTCGTACCTACGACCAATCAGTCGGTTGGTGGGAGGGACAGTCTTGCTGGAGGGAGTGTCTCTCACTCCCGAGCCCCTTCGCTGTGTACTCAAACTCAAGAGAGTAATGGCATGAGCAAACGATTGTAATCAGGACAAGCAAAAGCGCGCCGTGGAAACTACGCTACGACTGTCTAAACTTCTTTTATTGCGCACCAAACGCGGGCTAAAGCAGGGCGAAGGCACCAGGAGGAGACATTAAAATTACATCGAAAATATTGTACATCGAAAACTAGCTGTCACGACCGGACGTCTCTTCTCTTTTTCTGCTAAAAAGAGGATATGTTGCTGGACATGTGAATTATAGGAGTTTACCACCACTCACCCCCCAAAATGAAGCTCGCCTCCTTACTGTATTTCTTCAGCTTTCTCTTCACTTCTGTCGTGGTTCGGGTGAGCCCTTCGCAGTCAGGTGAGTGACAGTTGCCCTAATGTCTCGCGCGCAAGGTGCTTGTTTACTCTCGACTGCGTGTTTGTTTTAATCGGTTGCGCTTATAGGGACAGCGCTGTGCTTGTGCTGTTAAAAATAAATAAAAATGCCCCGACTTCCAGATGGCATTTTGTGAGATAATTGAAAGCTAAATCACATGGTTGTGTGTTTTGGATATATATCGCCTTGACATCTCTGCAGTGATTGTCAAGTCGTCTGAATCTTGATGAATAATTTGCTCTGCCGTACGGAAAAGGGCCACCGGAATTGTTGGTTATCATTTAATTTACTTAGGACGAGGCTTCAATTTCATTGCTTCTAGGCAACTGGGTGAATTCTAAAGTAACATCTCTGAATCCTTCTTGTTTGTGAATTACTTCAAGAAGGCACTCTATGTATAGGCTACCGTGCATTTTAAAGGCATCTCAAATTAAATAAGGCAGGCTAATGCTTTCAAATCCGCACACAGAACGGCACTGTTGAATTCGCATAGAACAGCATTGAATAATCAATACACGTGTCCCGTGGACACAGAAGTGGCTAGCCCAGTTCTTTTTTTTTTCTTCTTCTCCTTTTTCTTTTTCTTCTCCGTATTCCTGTCCCTTGTGGGAAAAGGGGTTTAACCAGTCTGCTTGTTTTTTTCTTATCATCGCCTTGCTGAGTGAACAATCGCTCCTGTCAGAACGACTATTGTTACTGTCAGTTGTGTCTGTGAAATAACTTGGCTCGGTTCTTAGGGCACCGTACCTTGCTTATACACTGAGTTTTCATTTGCATATTATGTCCCGGATAAAGATGTAGGCTATACTTGTACTTGCAACTTGTAGTTACAGTAGGCTAATTGTAATTGTTGTAGTTGTCACAGGCTGATTATGATCGTGTTCTGCATCGGTAGTAAGTTTTTCTAGAACGTGTTTTAATTTGTTTAGTTAGTTTGTGCTCTGTTTTGTGACAAATATTGATATGATACACTGGAAGTTTTTCATGCCTTCCTCATGTTTATATAAAAAAAAGGACAGACACGTGTGTGAATTACACGAATTTCGCTCAGTGCCAGGAGTTGGAAGTAGTGATATTGCAAATGACCACGGACTATTGGTTTATTTAGCACATCTTTTCTACTTCTTCGTCTTTATATTAGCCTGTAATAAGCATTCTTCGTATTATTATCATTATTATTATTTAAGATAAACTGCTTCAATAGCTTGCTTGTTCTTCAATCAACTGCTTAATGAACAGCTGTTAAAAGAACCAAAAACAGCTCGCGTCGCAGGGTTAGACAAACTGAGCTCATTTGATTGTATGACCTTCATATAGTTTTAGAACAGATGATCATGGTCACAGGGGATCGCTGTTCTTTGTTCTGCCTCATTCTTGGCTGCTTTACTCTCTGAGATGCCGATGCAGTTGTGGATGGTTCCAATGCATTGCAATTCATGTGTTTTACAAAACTACCTATTTGTGCACACGTATAGCTTAGTCACCGGGAACAGTTTGAGATTAGCTAATAGCCGCGTTTATCATTAGAGGAGTTAAGTGCTGTTTTATTGCGTGAAAGAATGCGACTCTCCACACGGTGGTAGTATGAACCGTACAGCCACCGTGAAACGCGTTACCCCCCTCATTTCTACAGCTCGAGGGAGGTGACGATTGAGCGGAGAACCTCTTGTTTTTTCTTTCTTCTTTTCGTTTATTTCAGGTGCGTCAACTTCCTGCGTGATTTTTGATTAAAAGACAGACCTATTAAGTCAGAGTGAATAGCAGCAGGCGCAGGCTGTTGACGAGCGGAGTTTCTTCGATGTTTATTTTCAGGAGTTGAGTGGAAGAGTGTGTGCGCTCCAATGCGTTGGACTGCCTCACACGCCACGCAGCCATGAAGTTATGTCGGTGAACCGTTAATAATGAGTCCGTCCCAAGTAGCCTACGATTCTACTGTGCACGCGGTGGCTGCTGTGTTTAGGCTTACACTTGCTCCGAAATACGTCCTGTAAACGGTTTCACCTTCGTAGCCTATGTAGTGATTTTAAAGAAAAAAAAAATATTTCCTATTTTTAGTGCTAATCATTCGCCGTGTTCTCATCCCCACATGTCAATTTAGAGTCCGACCAAGTTTTATTCAGACTCAAAACAAAGGCAACTTGCTCAAATTAAAACAGTATCTAGGCTACAGTATATCATCGTCATCACCACCAGCACAGTGGCTATATGATAGGTAATTTAATTCAGCTGCGTGCATTGCGAGTTTGTTTAAGCGCAGACTGCATGCTGTGGTGCATTTTACACGGTTATCATATTGACGCGTTAGATATTTTTAAACGAACTAACACGAAGTGCACGATGAAGGTGAATTACTCTTCGTTTTTTCCGGAATTCTGTTTGCACATTAGACCTATAAAACATGACATAGGCACCCATGTCAAACGCGAGACAGATTTGAATTATTGTTTTACCTTGAAATAAAACAACGACGACAACAACAATAAAAACAATTACTACTACTACTACTACTAATAATATTAATAATAACTATTATTATTATAGCCTAATAATAATAAACGTCAGTGTTATTAATTGCAAGTAGCCTAGTTATTTTAACATAAGTGTTAAGCTTGTGGTATACTCATAGGCTGTTGTTTCATGTACATTTCCCGGTTTATCTGTAGTTCGTTCAGGGGCATCATGGCTTCACGTCTTGTCTGTATGTTCCACTGTTGTTTATTATTATGCTTTTTAACTGTCGGCATTAGCCCGTGGCATCTTTATGACAACAAGACAATGAAAGAAAATTTGTTTCGTGAATGGTTTTGTCGGATAAACTCGTGCTGCATTAACAGGGATGTTACAGGTGAATTATTGTTATGACGGGGGCCTCGAGCCTATTTCGCTAGTCGTCGTGTTTGCGGGAAAGCGGCGTGTTTCAAGAAATCGTGTCTAATCCCGCAGTCTGCCAAACAAAGCGACGCAGGCAGTGTAGGAGATGGGTGCAGTGATCTCTCAAAGCGTCCGCGTTGATTGTCTGTTAAATTTAGTCATGTATGAAACTGAAACGTACATACTTAATTTTCAACTATCGTTTCACAGTTAATGAACATAAAGACTATGGATATGAGGCAGAGCGCCAACTGAAGGCCTTATTTGCTCTCGAAAGCCGAGATGTTTTTTTGTCGTTTTAAATTCATTACGGATGCACCCTTAAGTTTTTCTTTTTCTTTTTATATACTATTTAAATAAATAAAAAATAAGAGTAGGCCTAGTCTATAATTGATTTTAAAAAAATGCAGTGATACAATCTAAATGGGCCTGGAAATGTCAGTTTTCCTGTCAGTAAAATTTATTTGTTTAAAACAAATGGCAGTGCCTTGGGTTATGAAAACCAAGCAAAACTGATAAGTACATGCAATGTAATTTTCCATCTTTCCTATCATACAATAATTGGAAATAAATGACTAAGGCTCAGAATTGCTGTCAGGGCTTTCAATGTTGGAATGACCGATTCATTCTTTTTCCTTGTTTCTAAAGTGCAATCTCACACTAATCCACCTGAACCGTGAAAACGACTTGTCTAGCAACGGCTGCATTTCCTTTAGTAATTGACTCGAAATTCGGTGTCATTAAATGAATCCGACAGTCGGTTTGGCAGCCAACTTAAGCCAACACAAGGCCGAATGCAGGGGTCTTTAGTGTCGCAAGCGAAGTGAGAGAAAACCAATTTGTTTCATCTCCTCGTTATCCGAACGGTAGGCTACGAGTGGGCTTCCATTACGGACGCTAATTAATGAATAGATTACAAAGTCTGTCAATCGGCCGCGCACCTGCACCTTGCCGTAGAGCCGCGATGCCGAGTGGCTCTGTGGTGGACAAGGTTTGTTGGAACTCTAATGGAAAATGAAATGAAATACAGGAAGGATAACCTCAGACGGCCGGAGGGTGACAAGGTGTTGATTGAATTGCTTTTTGACGAAACAAATTAAGAGGCGTTGGTTGGTTGGAGGGAGGGGGGCGTTTGGAGTTGGATGTCACGGGGACGAGGAGACATGGCGTCAGAGGCGGTCCTCCACTTTAGTCAGCTGAAAAAAAATGAGAGTAATAATAATTGCAAATATGTGCTTCAGAATATGAGAGATGCAGTCATTTGATGTGTTGGACGTGTATGAAACTCCAGCTACTTTATGCCACATCTCTTCCACATCACTCGATTTTACGTTAATGATCAATCTTTCTATGTCAGGCCTGACTCTAACGTATGCTATTTAAGCAAGTAATTTAGACGCGCTGCTGATTTAGTAAATACCAGATTAGATTGTGTGTGGGTGTGTTTGTGTGAGTGCACAGTTTCTTTTGTAAATAAATGCTGGCTCATGCCCTTCTCTGTTCTCAATTGACTTAATTCTGTTGGTTCTGTCAAATGTAAAAAATGGCCATACTTTGTTTCCACTCCCATAAAGCAATGCAAGGAATAGTAATTCCATAATTCATTAGACTTTTGCAAGAAAGCCTGGCCGGCGTATGGCTTGCAGAATACATCGACGATCATATTAATAATGATGGCGATCACAATCTTGAAATATTCTGGTAATATTTTGCTCAACGTGTGACGGTTTATATTTGTGTGTGTGTGTGTGTGTTCAAGGCACTGATGGCTTCTTCCAGGTTTTGTAGTGCAATATGACTTTCCCAATAAGGCTGCGGTGAGCGTGTCCTCTCTGTCTGGGGCTTGGCTTTATATTTTAATCAGGCTGGTGTGACATTTACAGTACAGGTTCCAGAAAAACCCAGTGGAACAGCCAATAATATATATATATATATGTCAGAACAATAACTTTAGCCTGGTCTAAGATGCATCAGTGACTTATCAGAATCACAGCAAGTGACAGTTACTCAGTGATAATCAAACCAAAGTTTTAGTTGATGAAACACTGATTTATTTCTGTTCGGGAAAGGGATCCGATAAGATATAATGGAGTGTTATGGTATTTTTTCTAAACATGATCTGCTGCCTGAAGAAGCCGTCCCATCAACAACTATCATTTTGAACTGAAGTACAAGATGCAATAAAATCAGACACAATACAATACTTACTTAAACCGTGTCTCATAGAACAGTATTTTGAATGAATATTGAACTGCCATTTCAGCAACCTCAGTACCACCAGGTCAGGGGCACGTTAACCAAGACCCACCCAAGGCAATGTTTGTTTGTTTCTGCTCATTACTTTAGTTATTAAATGATTTCTCAGTGCTTCTTTTTCACAACTGTACAAACAGTGATTACTACTTATGTTGCCAGAGTGTGTGTGTGTGTGTGTGTGTGTGTGCAGTACATTTTATATATGTGTTTTTACATTTATTTTCTAGATACCAAAATCAAGGTCATGTAAAATATATAGAACATCACAGGAGGAACCGGATTATCAGGAACACAACATTGGCACGCAATACCCAGCTTGTTTTGAATGAGCAAAACAATACAGCGTACACATATTGCCTAATGCAGCATGCCTTTTACAGTAGTATTAGAGTGTGTGTGTGTGTGCACGCACGCGTGTTTGTGTGTGTGTGCGCGTGTGTGTGTGTACATGTGTGTGTGTGTACGTGTGTACATGCGTTTGTGTGTGTGGCCTGGATTCAATCAGCATTAAATCAGCATTACATCTGGCTTATGATTCAATGGAACTGTTCATTTCATTTTTCAAATTGAGTTTTGGTGATTGCTAAACTCAGCGAACACTGCCTGTGAAGGATTGAATGAACACTCGTATTTAATGGTAAGTCTGAGTTGAGGACAAATGGCTGGGTTCAGTTGGTCCTTGGGGTCAGGTTGACCTGAGATAGAGGGAGTTGAAGATAGAGGGTGACATCAGCAGTCTGTGGACGGTTTCCAGTGCCTGGTTGACTCTAATCAGAACAGAATGTGAGCAATTAAACTGGTCGAGTGCCATGACCTCAGCTCTAACTCACCTCAGCTCTAACTCTTCTCTGCTCTGTGGAGATCAAACTCATTTGTGTTGCTGTCCTCTTGTGGAACACCGGTTGTCTCTTTAGAGAAATATAAACAGCAATCTGTTCATAAACATACAGCAGAAAGCCTTGGGATGACTAAGGCCCTGAGCTAATACTTTTGTGATAATTTCCTGTTTTTCCCAAATGGGACTGATATTAAAAATATAACCTGAATTATTATAATTTTTTAATTCAGAAACTTTAAAAAAAAAACTTTTTATTTTATTTTTTACTTTTGATACGACACATAGTTAAAAAAAAACATAATAATAATAATTGCATAAGCTTGCTTTTGCCAGTTTGGTCGTTTCTGGCAGCATACAGTAGAGCTCCTGTTCGGGAGTTCACGGCGCATCCAAATGTTGACACGGCACGGCAAAGGCGCAGAACACAGCACACAACACACAATGAGAGAAAGCTTTATGGATCCCGCCGAGCTGGGCTGCTTTCTCTTTCTCTCCAAAGTAGGAAGAAGGAAAAAGAAGGGGTCAGATTGGCTACCCACACACAGCAATAGCAGCCATTCTTTACGGCCTACTACTTCTTATTTCTCTGTTCATTGTTGGGCAAGAAATGAGGTTTGACCTCCTCATCCCTTGTTCTTTGTCAGAGAGAGGGGGGGGGGGGGGGGGGGGGGGTTTGGGTGTTTTAGCGGGCATTCATTCCGCCAGGCCCCTGTTCTCAGAGCCCTGACGGGCGTGTGTGTGGGAAAGCCCTGCGCACATATCCACGTCAGGAGCGCCATGTTCTTTCTCCTGTCCTCTCTGCCCTCATTTAAAGTCAAGAGAAAACCCAACAGCATCTTCTACAGTCAGCTCCAGAGTTTGGAGGGGGGGGGGGTGGGGGGTGGTTGCCATTGACCGTGGCCGTAATCCTTCCAGACGGACCCCCCCCCCCCCCCTCCCCGCCTTTGAAAGAATGCGGTGCGGAAATGAAAGGCCGGAGAATTTCTTTTCAGAGACTGGAGGATTTGTTTTCTCTACCACTTGTAATTCCTCTCAGAAGCACTTGCTGCCCCCACCCCCCCACCAGCCCAGCCCCCAGGCAGGAGTCAGTGACCCTTCTCCACCCCCCCCCCCCCACACACACACCCTTGAGCCCTCCACACTTTAACTCCTTTCTGCTTTCAGTCTTCCCATCCCCGGCAACAAATATCACGCTCCCGATTTGTTGCGCCGACGTTTCCCTAACGTTTCCATGTCAGCTGGAAATGGGTTACTCTCTCCCGGAGCAGAAACAGTGGCCTCTATTTTCAGACTGTTCGTTCGGGCCCAAAGAGGAAAGGCATGTCTCTGAGTTATGCCTCTTTCGCAAGGTGACCAATCACAGGCAACCTCAAACTAAAGATATTTCTAATGAAGGAAATAGCCTTTCACCACATCTCTACTGCTTCATGTATCTGAACCCATTAATGTACATTAGCCACTATTTAAGTGAATAGATTATATGTGTGCAATAGCGATTGCATGAATTGTGTTGATATTTTTGGTAGTGTCGCTGGGTCTATAATGACTGGTATGTTCATACAATGGAGCAGTATGGTGTGAGTGTGTGTGTGTGTGTGTGTGTGTGTAATAAGCATTGCCAAGGCTTACCTAGTTACAGTTATATGTGTGTGAAATTACAGAAAGACGGGCAGTATGCACAGACATGCAAACATATATGTAGCGAGTGTAATTTCAATTCTTCCGAAATGTTCTTGCATTACAATACCTTAATCAAATTGTGAAACATCAGCATGGAACAAGCTATATTTGGATGGCAATTTATCACATTTGTGAATAACAAATTACGTAATTGTACCCGACCTCAAGTCTGCCACATACGAGACAGTTTGAACACGGTGATTCTCATTAGAGTTACACATGATTGCCTGCAGGAATGGGTTTTCTCTCCCCCACCTTCTCTCTATCTCTCTTTCCTCCTCTTCCACCTCTCTCTTTCTCCATCTCTCATACCGTCTCTTACGCTCCCCCTTGCTCCTCTATCAATAATTCCCCGGCACCCCTCCCTCCCTCCCTCTCTCTCTCTCTCTCTCATTCAGACTGCTTTCTGAAAAATATTATCCATGATGTGCTCTTTGCTGCTTTTGGCTAAGTTTAAGTATGTATGGCATGTTGTCCATTTCCTGCATATCATATCTTCAATTTTTTATTATTAGCTGCATCAAAAAATATATATATATTTTTTAATTTTATTCACGGACACATGATGTTTTAATCACGTGGGTCCAGTTCAGATTAAATATTTACTGTTCATAGAGCTGAATGGAAATATGGCGGATTAAAAAAAAAAAGAAACGAAGTAACAAAACATGCGAATAGAACATTTTATCAGGGCACTGATAATTTGCTGCGTAAACACAGAGGAGTTTTGAAATATGTGTATAACGTATGTGTATACCCAGGATGTTGACGGTGCATCTCCCTGGCTCATCAAGTGCTGTTGCAGGGAAGTGTAGTTTTTTGGGTCTCACTGAGAGAGACGCCATGTTGGGATGTTGAGGAACGGGACTCTGGCATTGCTGTACGACTGAAGGGTCCCCATCATCAACCTTTGTCTGCTGGTTTATTGAAATTGATGAAGAATTCAAACCCAATGACGGGATCGTTTTTCTCTCTTTAATTATGACGTCCAATTTATTGAGGGGAAAAGCTCTACCTAGCCACAGAGGTGAACTTTGACCTCGGGCATCTGCATGGCACTGTGGGCGACTAAGGGGAGACAGTACCGGGGTAGCAGAGTTAGAGGCAGAATATTGGAGTAATTAATGGAGGCAGTAGAGGGGTAGTGAATGGGGCAGTATTGGAGGTTGGGGCAGTAGAGGGTAGTGAATGGGGCAGTATTGGAGGTTGGGGCAGTATAAGGGCAGGGTAGGGGTAGTGAATAGGTCAATAGAGGGTTATGGAGGCGGTAGAGGGGTAGGGTAGGGGTATGAATGGGGCAGTAGAGGGTTAGTGAATGGGGTAGTATTGGAGGTTGGGACAGTAGAGCGGTAGTGTATGGGGCAATAGAAGGTTTATAGGGGCAGTGAATGGGGCAATGGAGGGCTTATAGGGGCAGTAGAGGGGTAGCAGAGTAATACATTGGGAAGTAGAGATTTTCAGGGCAGTAGAGAGATGGTCACTTTGCCTGTATAGGGGTTATAGGTGCAGCAGAGGGGTAGTTGGAGTAGGGCAGTGATGTTGGTTAGCAGCGTAGGGAGTCATAAGAAGAACCCCTAACCCCTGAACCCTAACCCCACCCATGGTATCCTCTCAGCATATGGGGGTACTCCCAGTGCGCGGTTACCAGCGGAGCCTCTGATGGCACTCCAGGTGTTCACAGACAGCACCCCCCCTGGAGCGCCATGCAGTCGGGGGTGATTGTGCATGGGTGTGTTCATGCTTTCGCTCTGCTGCGCCCCGTTCCACTGTGCGATGTAAACACCCCCCTCTCCATCCCCACCCCCCACCCCTTTCAATTCCCATTTTCTGGCTAACCTGCTCATTAACCAATGTTCTCTCATTTTCTGCTTGGAGATCATTTGCAAGAGCAAAAAATTGTCAAATGTGAGGTAAAAAATTAAATATGGGCCTGGTATTTTGTGTATATAACCTTTTTTTCGTGATAACTGAAATTACCTTTTTTTTGTAGATTGCACTGCATTTTGTCTTTAAAAGACGCAGTTAAGTTTTATGGGCATCTGTTATACGGGGATTTCCACAGATCAACACCGATATCCTTTCCTCCTGCAATGGATTACATGAACTTCAGTCCTTGAAGTCTGATAATGTTTTTAATTGACGCTTTTTTGGTAATTATTATTCCCTGCCGTGGGCATCATATTGATCAGTTTTCTGCAGTTTATGATTGATTCATTCAAAAATCCTGGTGCAATAACAACTCCATCACGATAAAAACTTTATTATATTCACCTTCGAGCGGAATCGCTTATATTCAGCCCGTGTGTGCGGCGCGGTATATCGCTTGCCGAATCAACACGACGTTAAGTCTCGTCGAACGTGTTTAGCTCACGGAGGCGCGCTCTGCGGGCGATAAAGCTGTTTGTTCATTAGGGGGCTCTTAGATAAGGCGTGTGTTGCAGCGGAGCGATGATGATGAATACCTTCCTCAGGCACATGCAGTGTCCGCTCTCGCCTCCTTGAGAATGCGCTGCCGCCGGCCGCTTTCGCATCCGAGCTGGAGGTCGATTGAGTCACGGCGCAGTCGTGCCAGCGCGTCTGCGTGCGCGCTCAAATTGGACACTTGAGATAAAAAACAACAACAAAAAAAAAAAAAGCGATTTTGATTTTGAGCCTCTCTGCTCCTGTTCCAGGAACCGTGGTTAAGTGGGCGGAGATTACAGAAGAGCAATTCATGTCTTGCCAACTGTTAAACTGGTACATTGTAAGAATTATGCTTCATATTATTGTCCTGGGGCTGCCACCTCTGCACTCTACTGCCGGTCTTGTTCAATGAGCTCATTCATTTGGATGTTGCTTTTGTCTCAGATGGAGGCGAAAAACAAGGGTCACAATAACTGCCCTGAGGTGGCTTTTCACTGGCTGTGTGTGTGTGTGTGTGTGTGCGTGTGCGTGTGCGTGTGTGTGCTTGTGTGCGCGTGTGCGTGCGTGCGTTTGTGTGCGTGCGTGCTTGTGTGTGTGTGTGCGCTTGTGTGTGCGTGTGCGTGCATGCGTTTGTGTGCGTGTGTGCGTGTGTGCATGTTTCTATGTGTGCACTTGTAGATGGTGTGAGAGAGAGAGAGAGAGATCCAGCCTTGATTGCTTTCTCCAGCTTCCAGCTGTACACTTGGCTCCAGATAAGGTGACTCTAGGGGCCTGATGTATGACTCTGTGCTGCTGGGACATCCAGCTCTATCTACTGCTGTTTGACTGGCCTATTATCACCTGTGCTGGGGAGTCAGGGGCATGGAACACTTCTCTTTCTGTAACTACATTACCCACAATCCCCCTCTGATTCTTACATGGTTCACTTGTTACCTTGGTTGCCATGATCAATGTGAGCCATAGACTGGCCAGAGAGGCTCTAAATGACACTAAGTCATTTGTAGGATTTATGTCCATTACAGTGGGCATGCTCCCTCTTGATCCTCTCCTCATTCAACATCATAAATAAGAGCCGGAGAAACAGTAACCACGTTGAAGCTAGATTGTAAAAAGGCCCGTCACCACAGCAGGCAATTATTAGGCTAAGTGAGCCCTGGTGGGGTGTAAATCTCTAGTAGAGTTCAAGCCTGTGTGCTGGGCGCCCTGTCCACTAAACTTACACGGGGGGTTCTATTTGGCATTTGTATTTTCAGTACAAAGGCATTTCATGAAATGCCATTAAGCCAAGTTGAGGAATTAGATGGATTTTTGGGAATCTGTTGTATATAGTGCAGTGTGCAGTGTGCAGTGTGTGATTTGTGTGCACAGACTGACTGTTTACATTGCAGACTGTTTAATTCACAGAGCTAAATTAACAGTGTCAAAGGTCACTCTGGTATAACTCTGGGTCTAGCTGGTGCTGCTGACTATGTGTGCGTCCCAATACTCAAAAAATGCACCCTCCTTTCCTCCACTACCACCTCCTCTCCTCCGTGCCCCGAAAACCGATCTTTGTGTCATAATGTTCGGCTACATATTACTCACAAATAGGTACAAATTGATTAATGTCTTGACACAAACCACAATGGCAGGCACATTGTATACTGTACATGCAAATACTTGTACTCAAAACGCTCAGGCAGATTTGCATACTTCCGGGTAGGAGAGGAGTGGAGGAAAGGAGGTGGGTAGTGAATAATATTGGGACACAGCCAATGTATCTAGTAGGCCTGGGGTGTTTGGCATCCGACTCTGACTGGCTGGACAGGCAGCCAATGAGAGTGTCACTCTCTTGGTGGTACTCTGGTAGAGTGGTGGGGGGGGGGGGTGGGGGGGTCTGATATCCCTCTTCCTGTTTGGTGATGTCATTGTGTAGCAGTGAACCTCACATGACCTCACACAAACATTTGGACTACATTTCACACAGCATTTTACACTCCTGTCTAAGATGTGCCAAGGGTGTGATATAACCTATGATCACATAATCTTAAGTTTTTCTATACATGGCAATTATTACATTGTTATACACATGTTATGTGAGAATTTGTTACTGGGTTATTGCACTTCAAATTACCCACGCATGTGGCCAACTCAGTAACAAATAGAAGAAAATGGTACTAAGGCTTATTTCTGTTCCATTATTAATAATAACAGCATTTTTGTGTCAGTGTGTTAATGAAGGCAGAAATAATGTGCTGCCAAAGTACAGATTGTTTTTACGTGTTGCGTTAACGCTGGTGGTCCAAGCTTCCCCCTATTCTTAATAACCATTTAAAGCAGATCTACAGCCTGGCTGGCTTTATGCACAAGCAAAAGTTATTTTTGTCCATCTATCCTCATTCAGGATAACCTTATCGCTTTCTGCATGTTTTTACATTTTTATTTATTATTATTTTTTTACTTCAAAGGAATTCACTTTCTGTACTCACAATAGAAAACAGTACATTACATTACATTATAGGCATTTAGCAGACGCTCTTATCCAGAGCGACTTACACAGCATTTTTTTTTGCAGTTATACATAGTATCCATTAATACAGCTGGATATATACTGAAGCAATCAAGGGTACAACGGCAGTGTCCGACCTGGGAATCGAACCGGCAACCTTTCGGTTACAAACCCAGTTCCTTAACCATTATACCACACTGCTGCCCCAGTAGAGGTATATAAGCCACTGTTTCATTGTGAAAGGCTTTATAGCCCTCTTCTGTAGATGCATTAGTATATACCGTTTCAATGCACAAGCCTATATGTGGCTGTTTTATGAATACACATCTACTGTACGCCGATGTTTTGTGAATACATTAGTATGTACCTCTGTTTCACTTTCTTAGCTTGTGTGCAGGTGTCTTTGTCCCTTGATTTAAGCACCATGCCCAAATAAGCAGCTCTGATACTGTACCTGCTGTCCCAGAATAGAGGGATTGGCTCATTGGTTGGAAGATTTGTGCCCAGAACCAGTATTAGCGCCAGAATTCCAATCATGGGTGTACTGGAGAAAGTCAGGTGACCGGGGAGGGGGAGGAGGGTTGTTGTGATTTTTGGGTGTACCAATCAAACCCTGGGTGTGCCTAGGACACTCAGGAACACATCGTGCGTCTGCCAGTGCCCAGAAAACACTGCTGGTGAACCGCGGTTCCCAAAATGTGCACACAGAGCCCAAGAGTGTCTCCTCTGTCAAAAGTTTCACCCCTTTGTGAAAACATCACAGTTCTGTTTCCTGTCGAATGACAGACAGCGCCTTTTCAGAAAGCGTGATTGTCAGCGTACAATTAGGGATGACAGGAAGCCTTTTACAAGCGCGATTCAGAGGACTTACCAAAGGCCGCTCTCTTCAGACGAGAGAAGAAACAGGAGAGAGGAGTCAGCTCTGTGATTGACAGCGTCACTCTGGTAATCCCAAACACGGCGCTTTATTGAGTTAGCACCGCTAGATGTTACGCCTTTTTATATTTTCCACGCTTTTCTTCCTTTCCTTTTGTACACCCCCACAAAGGGACGGATTAGAATGACAATAAAATGAGTCTAATCTCCACAAAGGCACATTAATTACCGCAATGTAAAGAATTAAAAGCAATACAGTTGCGCCCCTATAATTCCCTGTCTTTGCCTGTTATTTTCCCAGAAGTGGTTGACAACAGAATGATTTGTTTTTCCCCCTCCTCTTGCTTTCCTGGCTAATCAAATGAACAAATACAATGTAGCCTAATAATAGGTTGGCAAACTTGGTGGGGGGACGGGGGCGTCACTTTCAAAGAGCTTTGCATGTGCTTTGTGTAAATGTGCTTAAATGCTAATTCCATTTTTTTTTATCCCTCGCTCTATTGTAATCCATTTGAAAATATTCGCAGCTAATCTGCATTTACAATGTAATTACAGCGGGGCCCTGAGTGATATTGACTGCTTTGAGACAACACAAGCCCAACTTGTATTTTATTTTCATTTGGCTATTTAAGCCTGTAAGAGTACATGTGAAACGAGCTAAACGCATTGCTTTTCTCCCCGCGGTTTAAGCCCTTAAATTGTCATCAGGAATTTAAAGGAGCTCTTCTTCTTCCCTATGCAAATGAAAGACGGCTCGTGTCGCGTTTTCACAGGTGTCCTTGTTAGCTTTCGCTCACCATGTTTGGATGCTATAATGGATGCTTCACGTAAGTGTGCAGGGACCTTTTTTCCCGTCGTCTTTTTCTGGTCTCTCAGTTTAAATGATTGTGCGAAGGTGCCGAGGCGATCGTTAATGGTAACGATAATAAATTTCCGCCGCATAAATAGTTTCAATATTGGTACAGGGACGGAAGCGAAACGAGCGGCGACCGTAATGGATGTGTCGTTGTGAACGGGAGGCGAGTTTCCGTCGTTAAGGACGCAGCGCGTAGCGCCGTTGTGGAGGTCGGACAGCGGCGCCCCGGCGTTTTGTCCTTTTTTAAACGCTCCTTTTGCGTCGGTGACCTGTAATAAACGAGCGCGCGGCGAGAAGTGGCAGCTGAGGAGAGGCACCGGGGAGTGTGGGAATTCAGAGAGAGAGAGGGAGAAATAAAGGGGGGGAGGTTGTTCCTCTTTTTTCTGTTGTGCAGGAGAGAGAGATCCTGTGTGGATACCGCTGTGACAGGTGAAGATTGAGGGAAGGTGTGTAATGTGCCGTTGTGTCTTACCTCAGCGTAGCTACTGCATTGCGCTCCACATACAGGTAATTGCTGTCTGTCTCCATGCACAGCGGTGTCTCCTGAATACCTCCACCTTCAGAGCGCAGACAGTTACCTTACAGCCTGGCATAAATAACAGGGCTCCTTTACTGGGGCGAGCAGGTACACACTGCAACACAGGCAGGGCTCCTTTACTGGGGCGAGCAGGTACACACTGCAGCACAGGCAGGGCTCCTTTACTGGGGCGAGCAGGTACACACTGCAACACAGGCAGGGCTCCTTTACTGGGGCGAGCAGGTACACACTGCAACACAGGCAGGGCTCCTTTACTGGGGCGAGCAGGTACACACTGCAACACAGGCAGGGCTCCTTTACTGGGGCGAGCAGGTACACACTGCAGCACAGGCAGGGCTCCTTTACTGGGGCGAGCAGGTACACACTGCGACACAGGCAGGGCTCCTTTACTGGGGCGAGCAGGTACACACTGCAACACAGGCAGGGCTCCTTTACTGGGGCGAGCAGGTACACACTGCAGCACAGGCAGGGCTCCTTTACTGGGGCGAGCAGGTACACACTGCAACACAGGCAGGGCTCCTTTACTGGGGCGAGCAGGTACACACTGCAACACAGGCAGGGATCAGTCTGGCACAGATGAAGAGGCACAATTTGCAGGGAAAGGCCCACGTTTTCAGTGATACAGCACAGCTCAGCACAGCTGTTGCACAGTACCTAACACAGCACAGCTGTTGCACAGTACCTAACACAGCACAGCTGTTGCACAGTACCTAACACAGTAGATACTGACAAATCATCAGCGCACTAGTATGGCAATCACTTTGAGTGACCTACCATACTGACAGTTGGCTGTAGAGGCTGCAGATTAATGTGATGTGTGTGTGTGTGTGTGCGTGTGCGTGCGTGTGTGTGCATGTGTGCGTGTGTTAAAGAGAGGGACTGTGCAGTCAAAAGTCAGGTCATTCAGCTGAGCTCTTTTAGACAGAAACGTACCCAGCACAAGACGATCCGTCAGCACATCCCTGCTTACTCTGTGCTACAAAGCCCCGGTAGCAGTCCCCAGACCGCCCTGAGAAGACAGACATCCCAAGAAGTCAGGAAGAAGATGATGATGATGATGATGTGGAAATAAAATGTACTTAACCCTTTGAAGAGTAGGTTTTTTGGAATGTTTTTTTTCAGCGTTCTAGAACTCCATTGCTTTCAATTACCAGTAGTGATTGTTACATTAGCGTTAGAATGTTCAGTTCAGAACATTCTAGTCACATATTTGTGATCTTACACCTTAATAGAGGGTTAAAATGGGTCTGGATTCACGGGCCGGTCTGCTGTTGGTGAACTCTCTTCTGGAATTGCTGGGAATGTAACGGATTTCCAAACGCAAAGTGATTCAAGCCCAACACCAGGCAGGAAGAAGCCATAAGGGTGCATCAGACATGGTGTGTGCGACCCTGTGTTTTTACACATGCTTCTCTCCACTGCCTTTTAAGCACATGAAAAATGCATTTTAATAATTCCATGTCCATCTGTGGATGAGAGAGAGTGTGTGAGAGAAAAGGAGAGGATGAGGAGACATTACACGGTGGGTCCAATGTCAGCGTGGCCCCCCTTGCTCTCCCACGGTGGCCGTTTACCCATGACAGTGACACTCAATCTTAAACACCGCCCGGCGCTCCGTGCCCCTTCTGTTGGCACGAGGAGGTGAAAAAAAGAGAAGAAGAACAACAGCGCACAGCTACCTGTGCCATTCATGGAGAAAAATGGTTGCTGCCATCGCGGGCCAATGGCAGCTTTAATCATTATTGTGTCTTTCAGAAAACAGACTAGGGACCGCGAGTACAAGTACCCGCTGTCACCCCAACCCACACACACACACACATACACACACACCAAAACACACCCAAACAAGACTGCACACTTTGCTTTAGTAGTGCCTCTCTCCTGCACTGGAACAGTTTCCCCCCTGGCAAGGTGAAGCGATGCTGATACGGGATCATTTGTGCAGGAAAGAGAGAGAGAGAGAGAGAGAGGGGGGGAGAGAGAGAGGGAGAGAGAGGGAGAGAGGGAGATAGACGGGGGAGAAAGTCTCTAATTTTAGCTGGTTAGTCTGTGAGGTAATGTGAGGGCTGAGGGAAGGGGGGGGGGATTCCCAGGATTGTGGGTACAGTCGCCTTGGTCACATGACACGGCAGGTCCAATTAATCATAGCGGCCCAGGGGAGCGGCTTCTGACAGGAACGCTTTATTCTGCTGCGGGACAGCGGTCCTCTCGCTGTCTGGGTTCTGCCCGTTAAAAAAAAACCCTCAGTGTTTTTCAGGGGCGAGGAGACGTCGTTGTTTCTAGAACCACAGTGGTTGTTTAAGACCGCTTACCCCCGCGCACTTGATGCGTGTCGTCCTGCAGGAAAGTTATGGACTGTGACCGTGCCGGAAAACAACCGACTCGTCCTCTCCGTTCGATACGTTGACCAGTTTCAAAAAGGGAGACGGTCATTTAGAAAATCCTTTAAAAAAATAAAACTAGATCTGTGCGGTTTCCCGCCTGATTGATTTACCGCCAGAATGCCCCGGTTTGCCAGGTGAAGGAGAAAGGACAGCAGATTTGGGAGGGAGTGGGCAGGGTAATTGCCGTCGTCTGGCCGTGATGGGCCGTGCTGCAGTGCGGTCAGGTCAGGTGACCCGGTCAGTGGGAGGAGGCTGTCTCCTCAATGCCAGAGGCGAGTCCGTCCACACTCACCGGTGAGCCTCATCATTGGCTCCTTGTGCGGAGTGTTGAGTTTAACAACACAGCTGCATGTCCCTATTGGACCGATGCGTCTCTCGGCTTCACGGCTTCGCGCGGGGACCAGCACGGTGGAACCAGACTGGCTCGCTTCTGATTGGTTCTCCGTTGGTCTTTTTGCTGCGCTGACCTGGGTCTACTCAGCTGCGTAGCATTGCTGGGCGATAGCCCAATTACAGACGAGCCGTGGGTGGAGTTGGCAAGCCGTCTAACTGTCGCTTCTGTCAGCGTCTGGGCTTGAAAAACGCAAGACGTAAACACGAAAGGGAGGACGTCTCGTCCGCCATCGGCGAACGCGAAACAACCAGAAGCAAACACGGATTCCGTTTGGGGGAAACCGCAGCTCTGGACCAAGTATCCTCAACCCTGGTCTTTCTGAGCTGCAGGGAATGCTGGTTTTCAGTTACTCAGCAAATCATTGATCAAATAAAGCGTTTGATTGCACCGTAAACTCACGGTTAAACCGTTTTTTAGATCAAAACTGGTGAAGGTGAAAACAGCCAGGCAAACCATCTGGCCCTCCAAGTCAATTATGAACCCCAAGCTACACGTGGGTCTGAATGTGACATCACACACTGGATTGTGTTAGGCAGTGTGAGAGCCCTGCTTTGTGTCCAGCTCGTTTGATGAAGGTGGTTGAGACTACGGTCTTTTTTCTTAAGATGGAGGAGAAGCTTTTTTAGATTTTAGCAGTTTGTGTTGTTCTGATGTTCAGCTGAGAGCTCGCCAGAGACTGTGCTACTGAGCGTCGCACGCTGTGTTGCTTTTGAAAAGGACCTCTTCAGGAACCTTTTCCACCTCGCTGGCACGATGAGAAGCCAGGAGTTACGGGCGCGTTCGGCCTCAGGTCTGAGAACAGCAGAGCGTGTCATGCTAACGTTTCCCTTTTCCTTTTCCTGCACGGCGGCCAGATTGCGGGACCATATTTACCCAAGAAAGGCCAGACCTGGAGCCAACCCCCAACCTCCTACACACCCCACCCACCCCACACACGTCCCCACCATCACCCCTGTTCTCTCATTAGCATTCAATTAGCCACCTCCTCAGTTACAGAGGCTGGGATTGTTTTAATTAGCATGGCGCTGGGTAGGCCTTGGTGCTAACGGAGCCGGCCAGCACTGCCAGGTCCCATCAGCCTAATGGGGGCTCACGCGCACACCCTCAGGGTGGCTGGCAGGCAGTGCTGCTGTTCCCCTTGGCAGGGCCAAATGCGCCAGGCAGAGATGGGTATCAGGACGGGGGTGTGTGTGTGTGTGTGTGTGTGTGGGCCTGCCTGTGTGTGTGTGTGTGTGTGTGTGTGTGTGGGTGCGTGCATGCATGTGTGTGTGTGTGTGTGTGGGTCTGCCTATGGGTGTGTGTGTGTGTGTGGGTGCGTGCATGCATTTGTGTGTGTGTGTGTGTGTGTGGGTCTGCCTATGGGTGTGTGTGTGTGTGTGGGTGCGTGCATGCTGTGTGTGTGTGTGTGGATCTGCCCATGGGTGTGTGGATCTGCCCATGGGTGTGTGTGTGTGTGGGGGTGTGTGTGCGTGTGTGAGAGTGGGACAAAGAGAATGTTACTTATTTGCGGGTGGATTTACATGCATGATGTAATGATGTACATGCCCCACAGTGCACCAGTTCAAAGTAAGGGCTAATCTCTCTCAAGCTGCCCCAGGTGCAGCTACTGAAGTCAGTGGATTTTGGGCTCTTGATGCTGCGTCCATCTGTGGTGGCAACTCTTCAGTAAGAGTGGGCCAGGAAGGATTATCTTTTCACTTTTCCATATCCGTCTTCATCAAACTCTGTCTGATGCAGCTATGGGCATGGATCTGATTGGCAGTGAGCACCATGTTAGGACCCTCTCTCTCTCTCTCTCTCGCTCTCTCTCTCTCTCTCTCTCTCTGGTTTTGTTGTCACTTTCTTCAAGCACTCTGTCCAATTTCCTCTTGCTTTTTCTTTTCTGTTGCTCACAAAAGCTCACTTCCCCCATTCATTCAGCACATTTCATTCCTTAAGTTCTTTTGCTTTTCAGGTGTAATCCTGGTGTCTTCATAGCCGACAGTAATCAGAAACTACCCCTACCCCCCCATTCATTGGAGGAGTTCCGCAGTGGGAGCCAATCAGAGCACAGGCTCATCTGCCTTTGTGACCACCCTTCTACAGTTCTAGAACCCCTTGTTACCGCAGAAACTATCCATATGCAGACATGCACACATGCAAGCGTGAACAATGGCACAACTACACAACTAGAATGCCTCTAAAAATAAATTAAATTAAATTCCGCCACTACCAGTTGCTTTACAGTACGTAGCAGGTCTAAAATTAGATGTCTGGCCTGTTTCATGCACAAACCTTTTCTCAAAGTTTTATCCAAATCCATACAACTTTTCCTGTTCGTTTTTCTGAAACAGGCAGGCGGCGTGCAGGACTGACTTCCTGCTCCAGCCCAGCGGCAGTGGCGGTAAATGTACTGACACATGAAACACCATAGCTGTGTGAGAGAGCAGAGGATAGATTTGTGGAAGTGTCAGCAGCCCTTGTGGGGTATGTTGGACTGGGATTAAAGAGGGAGAGGCTCGGAGCGTTGACAGCGACGGCTTGTATTCGCCACGCATTCTCATCCGTGCAAGTGGAACATAACAGAAATGACAGGAAGCGTGCATACAGGTAGTGGAGGCGCCATCCGTCCGTCCGTCATCAACAATAAGATGTCTGTCCCGTGGGTGCACCGGTGCGTTTGTGTCCCGCCCGGCGGAGAAAGCTCTCGGAACGCCGCTCCCGTTTCCCAGGAGCTTTCAATCCGGTGGGTTTTCTTATGATCTTCCTGAGGCATAGTCTCTTATGGAGAAGTCAGGGTTCTGCACTCTACTGAGGGCCTGACTCCTGGCCCAGAGGTAGGGGGTTAAGAATAGGCTGGTTTGGCAGCTCTGTCACCTGTGTCCGGAAGCAGAGAGTCAGAGGGGCAGAAGGGGTAGCTTAGGGGAGCCCGGGGGGGGTTAGCCTGCTGACTGACCCCTCTGTCACTAAAGCAATTGCCTGTAACACTCTTTCTTCCTTCCCTCTCCCCACCTCCCTCCTTCTCCCTGCTGAGCTATCTGCTCTGCGCCATGCAACACACCCCCCCCCCCCACTTTCTCCCGGGGGGTGGAGGGGGGCGGGGGGGTACATATTAATGTGGTGTCATGGAGTCTATGAGATGGCAGTTCAAGGGGCTGGTCCAGGCTGCGGAGTGTGGGAACGCATAATCAATCCCAGTGAGCACTGCTGAGGATGTGGCCTGTGGCACTCTGTGTGTCGCCGTGCCAACCAGGATGGGGAAGGGGGGGGGGTATATCAGAGGCTGGCAAAGAGGAAGACTGGGGCGGGGGTATATCAGGTGGTCAGGCTCCTACAAGAGATCAGGTGGCAGGGGGGAGAGAGCTTGCCCTGCCTCCGGTTCCCAAAATGCGTCTTCTCAACCGGCGGTGATTCCAGAAATTGGCCCTACATCAAGGCAGTTAGTTGCAGTTTTTTGTGGACTCATCTTTCAGCAGTTGCAGCTTCACAATGTCATCCCACTCAAAGGCTTTTCTGAATGGAGATTTGAGGACTTCTGAACTCTCCATTTTGGCTGCATGCGCTACGGGAAAAAAAAAAAAACCCAAAAGTGTCTCCACAACAAGAGCAGCACGGAAACAGGTTGAGCCGCTCTGGCTCTGGCCACAAGCTTATGTCCCTTCAAATGAAAGCAAAGTGCTTTTGAAAAAGCAGAGAAGATGAATCAAGCTCTTCTGTTCTGAGGGCATGCGGCCTCAATATCTCCTAAGCTTTTTTTGGATGGTGCTTTGTCATTTTACAGGATCCTGTTTTTGTCTAATGTACTCGGATCAGGAAAGCGTTATAGCATTTCACTTCTGAATCAACCTGTTTGTCGGTGTGTGCATTTGTGTGTGTGTGTGTGTGTATGTGTGTGTGTGTGTGCCTTTGTGTGTGCACATAAACATATGACCTATGAATTATGAATAGAAGATGAATTGTGGTCAGGTCAGGTGGTACATGGCAGCACATTTCGGAGAGAGTGAGAGAAAGTGTGTGTGTGTGTGTGCGCGTGTGTGCATGTTTGTAGGAAACAGGCTTGTTTCCCTCTCACTGTCACCATCTGCCTCTGCCTTTCCCTAATTGACTTAATTAGAACAACAAACCTGGCGAAGCTCTCGTTAGGCTGGCTCTCCAGCTTGTCATTAGGGATCTGTGATGAGGGGGCTCGATGCCTCCAGCCCTCATGTGTCCCGCTGAAATGTGTTCCCAGCGCTCCTCCACATTCCCACATCTGTCCCAGATCACATTCCTCCTCACCTCCGAGCATCAGTCACCAGGAGTTTTCACGTTGGCTTCATTTCAGCGCACGGTTACTCTTTTAGGACCAACCCAATATCAGGCGTTCTTTAAAAGTCCTGGGAATGGAATGGTGGGCGGCTTGTTCTGTGCAAATCTGAGAATAAGAGGTTCCAGTTTCCGCCCTGCTGATAGCAGGCCTCTTACATCATTGTCACGTGGTGATTGTGGGGCGGGGTTGTGACGGGCAGAACAGGCGGATTCTGTCGTGCACTGTCCTCTGTCGTGTCCTCTGGGACTCCATACTGTACCCAAATGTAACCTGAGGGTACACTAATGTTATATTTGGTGACTAATAAGTAGCTTTCACAAGAAAAAAAAAAGCACAAATTAATTATGCATTGCTGACTAGGGGTACGTTTTTTTTGTACTGTTTTAAAAAAAAAAAAAAATTCTGAGATTGCTCAGCGCTGTCCCAGGATAATTTTTTTGGCATTCGTGTGTCAAATTCAAACTGACTGGAAAAAAATGCTCAAACTCAGGCCCGGATGATCTAATGCATCTTCCAGACAGGCGGATAACAGTGAAACAAATGGTAATGCTAACGGCTCAGGGCTCGAATTACAACGGCATCTGACCTCAGTACCCCTTTAAAAATAACTACCTGCATGACCGTTGGTGCTTTACCTAGTAATCTATATGGCCTACAATCTATATCGCTGTGGTGCCATACGGCTGTCCTCATCGTGGAAATTATTCTCCCGTTCCCTCCCCCCACTACATATTAAAGCGCTGCAGTTCAGCACCATTTTTCCAATGCGTTAGCCAAATTGTCTCCCGCGCTTTTACGACGCTCTGCGTCTCCTGAGCTTTTCACATCCACAACGCTCCTGCTGCGGTTACCTGCATTCATCAGGAGAGCGTACATAGCTACTGCATATTTAGTAATGTTGATGAACAACTCGTAACTTGGGAGGAATTTTCAACGATCAATTTAGCTATTGACAAGCGTCAGATATCTGGATAAAGTTACTACAGAGTTAGATAGACCATTTTATTATTTATTTCTGTTTTATGGCATAAGTAAACAGACAGTTTTGCATTAAACAACAATCTGAGCCACGCGGTAAAAACCTCATCGTGTCTGCGGCCACGTCACTGAAGTGAGATGCTCGTGGGCTTTTGGGAAACTTTACGACAGACGGCGCACAATGGGCTCCACCGTATGTATGAAAATGAGTGCCCCCTCCTCTCATACTCCCACACATAGGAGAAATGTCACTGGAGCTCACATCAGCTGTCAAACTGGCATCTCTGACAGCATCTACCGCTAAAAGGCCGTGTTTCGATTGGCATGGGATCCTTTGACTGTACAATGTCAGTCAGTTTTACCCCCTCGCCCCTCAGCTCTTAAAAACTGTTTGAAGGATATTGACTTGGTTGTTTCCATTTGAAATGTAATTTTGTGTGTGTGTGTGTGTGTGTGTGTGTGTGTGTGTGTGTGTGTGCCTGCACGCGCGCATGTAACTACATGTTCTCCTTCCTGCAAGATGTGTATATGGTAATTTTTAATTCAGTTTGATTAGATCAGATGCTAATGTAGCCACTCAACAATAAGCTGCCGGCTGAATCACCTCAAGCTTGTCTTTAGCGCTCTATTATAGAGATTTGTATTGATTTGTGTTAAAACCTAAAACCGTGTCCCTTTGCTTCTTAAAATGCCAGAGTACAAAATGCTGCGTTTAATGTTGTGTCACAGCCACAGAATAATAAACAGGTTTGATTTCAATCTGTTATCAGCAAAAGTCAAACCTTTAGACGATGGAGAAAACAAAGGGCAGATCTTAAAGCAACTGCTCCTTGTGACACCTCAGATGGTTCAGTGGTCTTAGTCCCTGGAGCTCCTGCTTAACACACCCCAACTGGGCCTGCCTAGCATATTCATACGCTACCATCACCATGCTGAGACGCTAATTAACATAGCCCAACTGGGCCTGCCGAGCATTTTCATATGCTACCGTCACCATGCTGAGACGCTAATTAACATAGCCCAACTGGGCCTGCCTAGCATATTCATACGCCACCGTCACCATGCTGGAACACTAATTAACATAGCCCAACTGGGCCTGCCTAGCATTTTCATACGCTACCGTCACCATGCTGAGACGCTAATTAACATAGCCCAACTGGGCCTGCCTAGCATTTTCATATGCTACCGTCACCATGCTGAGACGCTAATTAACATAGCCCAACTGGGCCTGCCTAGCATACTCATACGCAACCGTCCCCATCCTGCGACACTAATTACATAGCTCAACTGGGCCTGCCTAGCATATTCATATGCTACCGTCACCATACTGAGACGCTAATTAACATAGCCCAACTGGGCCTGCCTAGCATACTCATACGCGACCGTCCCCATCCTGCGACACTAATTACATAGCTCAACTGGGCCTGCCTAGCATATTCATACGCCACCATCACCATGCTGAGACGCTAATTAACATAGCGCAACTGGGCCTGCCTAGCATTTTCATACGCTACCGTCACCATGCTGAGACGCTAATTAACATAGCCCAACTGGGCCTGCCTAGCATTTTCAAACGCTACCATCACCATGCTGGAACATTAATTAAGATAGCCTAACTAGGCCTGCCTAGCATATTCATACGCTCCCGTCACCATGCTGATACGCTAATTAACATAGCGCAACTGGGCCTGCCTAGCATTTTCATACACCACCGTCACCATGCTGAGACCACTTTTACCAATTTTGAGAAAATCTAATCTAGTTTTGCATGAAAAACAAAATCACATTTTTAAACCTAAATCCTTAAGAATAATAGTGTACAAGTAAAACTACAAATATCTAACCATTTATCAGAAAAATTATCCCTATGTTGAAAAATATGGTTTATCAAAACTGGACTTGGTGAGGTTTGGAAAAGCACTATTCATATTCTTCATAGTGATACTTCATAGTATTTTTAATAATTTGAATACAACGTGTTTTCTAGGATCCACAGCTGCTGGGATTATACCTGTGGTGAACCCTGGATGTAGCCATGCATTTTCCAGGTCTGACAGAGCTCCCACACATTGCTGTTGACCACTTAGTTCCCCGTGGTTTTCCGGATCTTGATCCAGGGGTGAAATGGACCAATTTTTGCATGTGTCTTTTAAGAGTAAACGGACCATGGTTAGATGCTAATGGCAGGGTTAGAGACAGCTATGTCTCTGTGTAACACTGGGGGTAGACGATGGTATGTCACATTTGAAAGAAACTCTATTTGGTGGAAACTAGCTCTGACGGGCGCCTACAGAAATGTTGTAGGCTGCACCCCAGGCATTAATAATATTGCGGTTTCTCGATTGGATCCTTTAAGAAGTCGCTCTGGAAGTCCGTCAGCTACTGACAGGCACTCTTGTGAAATGGCAACCCTCGACCGGTGTCCTGCCCGGAGAATTCCGGAACTGCCAATTCAAAACCGTTCTAGAATTGACCCGCCATTCTCCGTTGACAGGAGGGCTGTAGGTGATAGTTTACTGTGAAACCGATGGTGCACTCTTTACATAAGCCCCCATTGCAGCAGCAAGACCTTGGATTTTGAGCGCTTTGACTTTTGAAGAGGTACCCTTTTTTTTCTTGTGCAATTTGCCTCCCTATTTTCACTGCCAGTGACCTTGTGTGGGTGCATTTTTAAACTCGCCCAATGCACCATGGGTAACTGTCAATTGCCATTTTGGCGAGAGACTTCAAATGCGAGCATAGAGCGTAATCTAGGAAGGCTTCCCTTCACAATTTGAGGGCTTCGTTTTTTCCCCCCACATAACTGTGTGGTCACTCACCTGGCCACACACTCGCTCACTCGCACTCATTTGAACGATGAATATGGATTTTCACGCGGGGGCATTTCTATTTTAAGTCTAGTGTAGGACACGCTGTAGAGGGATGGTGATTTCCATAAACAGACCCAGTGCAAAGACAAGCCCGGGGGGTGCTGAGATGGACCTAATGTATGAGCAGTCACTCCCGCTGTAGTGAATGGCGGACGGAGACGTCAGGTGGCTTAGACGGGCTTTAGGGACGCGGCTGAATGTGAAGCGACAGAAATATGATGTGGAGGGGTGCATTATGCGCCTGTTTGGAAATGCAATCCGGAGCCGGGTGGAACAAGGCAACCAGCAGGGGGGCCCTGCTTATGAACCTAGCCTGGGGTTTGCGGGACCCCTGGGGACCCAGCAAGACAGGGATAATAATAGTACTGGTACTGAGAATGTGTGTGTGTGTGTGTGCGGCTGTGTGCGTGCGTACGCATTTGTGTATAGTTTGCATATGTGCGTGCGTTTTGTGTGGGTGCATTTATTTGTGTATTTGTGGATTTTTGCATGTGGGTGTGTGTGTGTGTGTGCGTGTGGGTGTGTGTGAGTGTGTGCGTGTGAGTGTGTGTGAGAGTGTGTGTGTGTGTGTGTGTGTGAGAGTGTGTGTGAGAGTGTGTGTGTGTGTGTGTGTGTGTGTGTGTGTGTGTGTGCGTGTGAGTGTGTGTGTGTGTGTGTGTGTGTGTGTGTGTGTGTGAGAGTGTGTGTGAGAGTGTGTGTGTGTGTGTGTGCGTGCGAGCATGTGAGTGTGCGCGTGTGGGCAGCATCTGTGCTTATCCACGCAACATGATTATTCATGATTATATGCATCTGTCTATTATCAGTGTGTACACATGAGTGAGCGTGTTTGCAGAACATGGAGCGGCTTTTTCAGCCTGCCTCAAACCCAATCAGTCAGTGCTTATCAGGGAGGGGTGTGGGGGGGTATGGGGTATGGGGGATGGGGGAGAGGGGTGGAGGAGGGGTGGGTGGCTGTGGTTAGTTAACAAAGGCAGGAAAAGCAAAACGTTCAACTTTGGAAGTTGGCTCCTAATTAGCGGAATTAGCCCCAGATCAAAGAAGACAATTAAGAGCAATGTTTTGCAGTTGGGGGGGCGAGGCCGGGGCCTCATTTGCATCCCTACACACGCCGGCACGCCAGCACTCTTCATTACGGGGCAGGCGAAACTATGCGGGGGTGGGGGGGCAGATTGGCCAGATTACGCCACGCCCCCCGGGATGAGATGCAAAGGCCCCCGTCCCCTCCCCACACACAGGAACAACCAAATAAAAAAATATCCCGCTGACACTTCCTGTTATAAATTCGGGCTTAATTAAGGAGGACGAAAGCCGGGCCACGTCTGCTTGAAGCTGGAGAATCTGGCGTGAAGGTCGCTACGCTGATGAGGAAAGAAAAAGCCGTCGCAGCCCTCCTTCCTCAGAACAGGGAGGCTTATCCCTCGCAGAGATCAGAAGGCAAGTGACAGAGGATTGTGGGTATCTCATCTTATATCCTCTACCTTCTTTCACACAGCTGATAATTTCTTGTGTTGCGCACTCAGGAATTTTTTTTTATTTTTTCTTCAGCATAGCCAGCAATACATAATTCATTTGTAAAATTTTTGCTCATTAGTTAGTTTATTAGTACCTAATTAGAACATTATTGTACTTTCAGGGCACCTTTATTTCTGAGAGTGTATAATTATAAATTGAAGAATGACCAACAGCAGATATATTTGATTAATTTATCGATTTGCCATACAGCAATCAGATGGGTTGCAGTATTCATTCTAGTTAATTCTGTGGGACTTTGGTGCTGCCTCAATCTTTCTTTAAGATGAGATGAGATGCACACAGTGTTAACATGGACAGACTGAGTAAGAGGTCAGACACAGTTTTTCTGGTCAGACTGCTCTGTGGATACTGCTCTTTAATTGCATCATTATGTCCATTATTAGCTTTGTGTGTGAACAGCCACTCACCCAAATTAATAATCAATGATCCTGGCCCATTTCCAGGGACCAGGTCTGCGTGTTGCTGGGCCCCCGCATTAAGAACTTGTTCTGGTTTAATGTGTTGGGTCCTGACCCACTCAAGAGCTTGTGTAGCTATTGCAGTTAAAATATGTTAAAATATGTTAATGCGTGCTGATAAAAATATTGATCACGTGCTCCAAGGATAACAGGGCAAAAGATCATATGGAGCAAGTGCTTCAGTGTTTCAATTAAGGACGGAAACAACTCATTCTCTCAAAAAGTGATTTGGACTGTTTTTTTTTTGTATTATAATCGATGAAGAGGCAGTGATAAGCGCTCTAGTTCTTTCACACACAGGCAGTCTGTAGTACAGGCCTAGAGTGGAGTGAGCTGGAGAGTGTAAGAAACTTCTCCATAACCATGTGACTTCTGTTTGTTCTTTAGTGCTGCATAAATGTTCTCTTGTGGGATGCAAAAGAGGATGCTGGGGACAGTGTGTGTGTGTGTGTGTGTGTCCTGTCCGTGTGTGTGTGTGTGTGTGTGTCCTGTCCGTGTGTGTATGTGCGCTGTGCAGTCACTGTACCAGAGGGATGTGCAATTAGCACGGCTCACCTTGATGATGTCACAGAGGTGAGGATGACCTCTGCTGGCCACCAGAGATGGGGCCTCCAATGGGAAGTGGAGTTTTTACAGTTTGTGCTTGGTAGTGAGGTTTGTGCAATAGGGCAGGGTGTTGAGGACTGACTTTGACTTTTTTGAGAAAGAGAGAGAGAGTTATTACTCTGATGTTTCTCTGATGTGTTTCTTGCCATGCTTTGGCAATACAAATGCTAATTTTGTCATACCGATAAAGCACTTTGAATTTGAGAGAGAGATAGAGAGAGAGAGAGAGAGACAGATGATGAGGGTTAAATGTCAAACCCTCGGTTGCACTGGGCCTTATTTTACCCTTTTGTGAGGTTCTTCGCCTCCGTTTCTGTGCCGGTCATGGGGACACACAGAGGGGTACTGAAATAAAGAGAAAGTGGAAGCATTGTCCTTCATCCCGGACGAGGGCCTTCGCTAAGCTAAAATCTGGAGCATGATGGCACACAGTCTCTTAGCTAAACTCCAGTACTGATGAACGGTGCTTAGAACTGGTTCACTTTTAATAGATGAAAAGATTGTGCTCTCCACACTGTTGCAGGGAGCTATTTAAAAAGGGAAGCCATTTATTAAAGCTGAGAGGTGCAAGCAGAAAGGTACATACTTTCAACCTACAGTCTGCCTTTGCTGGAGAGAAGGCCTGCGGGCTATTCTACAGTGTATAAATAAAGTAATGGGGTTTTTTTTTACGAGCCAAAGTCAGAACTAAAGCTGGAAGTTTTCACGTTCATGTTATTCAACGATTGAGCATTTCTTTGAACGGTTCTGCCTACAAACAATTCTCTGTCCGTGTTGGCCATTTTTTCATTGCGGGCCTAACGCTGAATCTCGAGCAGGCAGTCAGGCAGGGTGAACTGGTTTCTCCGCTTGCTCCCTGGCGCTGTCAGACGGTGTCTGTAGCAGAAGTTAGGCTCGGGACACGCCCACTACCTGACCCACGCGCCTCGACACGCCCCTTTTATTGTCCAAGGCTTGTAGGTAGGCACAGGGTGCAGGCTGCCTACCTGCCCAACCATTGTCTTCTGCTTGTAATCGGCTTAACTTGGCCCTCGCTCCGCATTCAGACGTTCTCTCAATGCTGGGAGAGCGACACGGGGCAAACGCTTACAGTCATGGATGAAAAAAAAAGTATCGTAAGTCAACCTCTCCTTTTCATATTGTAAAGTGCGCCATTTTACAATATGAATTGTTTTTTATCTACATGCTATAAAATACATTTTCCAGAGATTGTAAGCAGCCCAAAAGCTAGAGGCTAGAGCACATTACATCACGGACATTTACATGTGAATTTGCAATCCATTCATTCTATGTCTCGGGTTCAATCAGCATCATGATTTTCGACTCCCCCTCTGCTACCTCCAGTGCCCTGTTTTCTGAGGTCAAGAGGGGGGGTCACAAAAGAGAAGGAAGTCCAGCCAGGGGGAAATGAAGGGCTCCTGTTGTCTTGGGAACGGGAGGCATGCTGGGAAAGGTAGATCCCTGCGTTCAGGCAGAAGAGACGAAGTGACACCCGTCAGGGTTGCTGACCTACTGTTTTGCGGCTTCTCCAGGTGCTGAGCACCTCAGCCCCTCCTCTGTGTCCTCATGAGGGGCTCTAATTACCTGTCAGTGGGCCCCCGGGGGTCAAGCGGCTGATTGACAGCCCTAATAATGAGGATAATGGGCGCTTGAGCGCGGGGCCCCTGCCAGCTGCTTCTGATTGGCCGGCACGTCAGAGCGCTGAGCGAAACCCGCCGGATCATCGCCAGGAAACCAAGGCGCAACCCCAGAGTTTTTTTCCTGAGCTCCTTCCAAGCACTCGCAAGACTCTCACACGCTTTTCTGAGAGTTGTCCGTAAACTGCCTCAAAGTTAATCTCCCGTGAACGGCCCCAAAGCGCGCGGGTTCATTATCACTCGGACGCTGAAATCCATTCGTCGCAGCGAGCGAACGACTGTCTCTCGCCCGCTAACTCTCAATGGCCAGGCCTGCAATGCTCATGGAGATTTGAGTGGCAGACCTGGTGACAGAAGGGTTTCATTTTTAGATGAGCTCCCACTGCGCGTCGCATCACGCGTTCAACGATCTGAGCGATTTACCCACCGCGACTTTGGCCTGAAGCACAAGACTCTCCCACTCCTCCATGCAGGTAGAACCGTGGCTTTCTGGGCTATGCTGGCGCTTCTGCTGCCCCTGAGTTTGTGGGCCTGGGCCCTCGGCTGCCTGATATTGGGTCAGAACCATACTGAAGCCTCTCCTCTATTAAGGCCAGGCAGCTCATTATTAAAAAGCATTGCGATATCATAATTACTATTTTTCTTTTCTCATGTTTGTGACAACCTTTTTTTTTTTCTTGGAACTTTTCTCTTTCTCTTCCCTCGTTCCACCAGCTTCCTGTCATCCTCGTCTCTCTCTAGGTACCCTGGCTTTGTGTTTTTTTTTGTTTTTTTTGTTCATTACTGCGGATAAAAAAATAACAATTGATGAATATTAGGTTGTGAATATTGCTGTTATCTTGAAGCGGCCAGCTGCTCTAGTGTAGATAGCTCCATGGAGGTGCAGTGTGCCTCATTTACAGCCCACCTGATATGAGCTGTAAACCACTTTACTCAGCCCATTTCAGTCATACAGGGACTACAGGGACTCTGAGCACAGACAGGTCAGAGGTCACAATGTGTGAATCTTGTGTATCTTATTTGTCGGGAGCGCGCACGCACACACACACACACACACACACACACACACACACACACACTCACACACATGTACTGAAGAACAGATTTAATAAAGAAATAGTCACTCAACAAAAACATTTGCTATATCGCAGCTCTCTTGTGGTCACGCATACCAACAAATTAAAGCCCAGTATATTAAGATGGACGCTAATTACACGGTGAAATTAATTAAATGCTCTATTTCACAACGTGCGGTGGGAGACATCCTTACAAAAGGGTCCGAAGCAATATGACATTTTTACGTCTTCAGATTACGAGTGCCAAGAAATGAATAAGAAGCATCCAGGCACAATTAGCGAGGCAACAATGAGAAAGAGGAAGTGAAATGTAAAAACAGGAAACGGAGGTAATGCTTCAGCAATGCACAGCATCATAGTACCTTTGGTAAACCATATGACTACACCCTAAGCAGAGAGAAGGGACATCACACTCAACGTCAATTCCTTACACTGAACACAATGTGCAGTAGTGGATGTGAGGAAAGAAGTCATGATTTTAGGCGTGGCACAAAGGATAAACTTTAGGAAAACAAGGGAAAGGACAGAATATGAACACGGATTGAGCAACAGACGGAGCAGTCCCTGCTCAGTGAGCAAGCTGTGTGGGTGGAAGGTTTAGACATGGGAGAACCTGGGCAGACTGCAAAGCCTCTAAAGCTAAAACTGAAACACTTTTTTCTTTTAGATTAAACTCAGAACTGCATTTTATACTAACTGAAGTCTCAAGATTGCGAAGTGATTAGCAGAAAAAAAAAAAATATATAATATATATATATATATATATATATATGCATGCATGTGTGTAGGCTGGGACAAAGCTTCCAGCACCTCGGACAGCGCAGTATGTAATACAGATGGAGTGATTATTTTAAGCCAAGCGACTGTATTTTGAAAAGATGAATATGTATGGAAATGTAAAGTTGCGCACAGCCGACAGGGACTTTGATGTTTTGGTGCGTTGCTCAGGCTGCTGTTTCATGGCCTCCAGAGGTGCGATTGTTGTGTAGCTGTGTGTAGCTGTGTGTAGCTGTGTGTAGCTGTGTGTAGCTGTGTAACCTTGCAGGAATTCCCTGGAGGAGGAAGCTATAGTCCAGAGAGAGGCAGCGAGCGCAGACTCCATTGACAATTTATACTGAACGTGAAACTGAGTTATACAAACAGGAAGGCACCTGCAGCCATGAAGGAAGAAGGACAGCCGTAGTGACACGATCCCCACGAGCTCCGGCCCATTGTGAAGGACAGCCGTAGTGACACGATCCCCACGAGCTCCGGCCCATTGTGAAGGACAGCCGTAGTGACACGATCCCCACGAGCTCCGGCCCATTGTGAAGGACAGCCGTAGTGACACGATCCCCACGAGCTCCGGCCCATTGTGAAGGACAGCCGTAGTGACACGATCCCCACGAGCTCCGGCCCATTGTGTCCATTTAGTGAATCTGACGTAGATACTGTCACCTTGTAGTGACGGCTTATGCATTAAAAAATTATAACTGGAGTCCTTTAGTAAACCTGAACCTCAAATGCAAAAAAACATAAAGCACACAAAAACACAAATACGCATGTAAATGCACACACTCTAATGTATGTGCACGCGCATACACAAATGTAAAAAAAATGGCACACATGAATATGCGTGTACACATGCATGCACACGGGAGTTAAAGACTCACGCACACACGCATGCACACACACGTACACACAAACACACACACACACACACAATGTTTCATGACTTTAGGGTTTTCCCCTGCTGTCAGTAAGGGTCTCTAATTAGGCAGGTATTGGCTGGAGGTTTCTATGGCGTAGATTCCTCTCTGGGGAGGATGTCCTGTTTCAATGAGAGTAAACAAGCATGGGCTCCTCATCGCTGGCCTTGCTTTAATTAGAGCCAGTCTGCCACACACACACTCTCACACATACACACACACTGACAGGGGGAGGAGAGGAAATCACACACATGCACGCACATGCACGCACACGCACGCGCACACACACACACACACACACACACACACAGTCTGACCCACAGAGTCATTTTCCTCACGTAAATCCCACGTGTCTCATTTGTTGAAAAGACTAAATTCCGCGTGTCGTCTTTCAACTCGCCGACCTCGATGTCGGGTGTAAACCCGCCCCGTTGAATCCAAAATCGATTCCTCAGGTCAGGGTTAAACTGGGGCTCCCCGCTTTCTAGAATACTCCTGATACGCTTGAGTAAAAAGGTGGCTCTAATGCAGGATTAGGACGAGGCAGCGTTGCCAGCCTACTTCCTCTCTCTCGCTGTTCCATCCTCTTACCGCTTCACATTCTTCCTTAACTCCGCCAAACTCAATTTGCATTACAGATGTAGAACAAGGCTGTGGAGAGTCTTGTTCCGTCCATCAAAGTGACTGATTGTCACTAAAAACCGAACATAAAATGGCTGAATCTGCATAAAGGGGAGAGAGTGTGGACAGCCGTGGATAATCACGGGCGCGTACAGTATGTGTGGGGAGCCGTTTTGAATCCTAGCGCCTGGCGAGTTTTCTCCACTGCCCAGGCTTGGAAACTCAATCCTCCAGTGTCTGAGGGATTGCGGGTTTGATCCCTTCTCACCCCCCCCTCGAAATACACCCCCACCCTCCCCAAGCCCCTGGTAGTGTGACAGCTCCAGCTTTTATGAACAGGCAGGGCCTCTGCTCCACAGCTTGGGGTTAATTCCACGGGTTATAATCCATATCTTTGACTGTCATTTAATTAAAGCCGTAACAGCCTTTTTATTGTGCCTGGCTCACGCCCGACCTGTGGACCCCGTCGGTCTCTGAATTGGCTATTAACTGTGCTATCCGCCATTCGGGGAGGTCTGGGCGGGCTGTAAATCTCCCCCCCCTCCCCCCCTCCCTCTGAATGGTCTTCTCTCCTCTTCTCAGTAGATTCATGGATTCATGCGTTTTTATTGGGCCCCATTGTCAAGCCCCCATGCAGACCAAAATGGTGGGAACATACTGTTGGTTATTTATGTATTTACTTATTTATTTTAGCAGAAGCCTCCCCCTTGTCCTGTTCAGATTTTTTGGGGGCTAGTTAATGTGAAATAAGAGGCGCAGTACAGCTCGTGAGTTTCCTCATACTTTTTCTCACAGTGGGGTTTTTGTTTTTGTAGTTTTTCGTGGTCACGAGTGAGTCTTTAACTGTGCATCCGGTAAGTCAGGCTTTGCAGGATTTTTCCGGAAGGGTTTGATGTACAAGCAGCACTTTGGAATCATGGGCAGGATTTACGAGTGTAATAACCCTGGCCGGGACCGAGCGGGGTTCGCCTCCGTCACTCTACAGGCCCTGTTACTCAAATCGTGGTCCTCGAGGGCCGAGAACTGCTGGTTTTACACACTCCCTTTACTAGTCAGGTGTGAAGACAGTCTGGCCAACCACTAGCACCAATTGTTCAGTTAATTACCTGGGAGAAAAGAAAAACAGGGCTGGATTTGGATTGGAGGGCCTGATTTGATTTGAGTATTCATGCTCTATAGGCCGCCTGATATTCAGTTCTCAGGAGACAATAATTGGCAAAAGCTGGGTGCACTACGGGGTGCCTGTGTGTTCCCTGATATCTCTCTCTCTCTCTCTCTCTCTCTCTCTCTCTCTCTCTCTCTCTCTCAGATGTCATCAGTGTGCTCTAAATGTTAGAATGCTTCTCCAGTTTTGCATGCACTTTGTGTCTCATCAGTGTGTGTGTGTGTGTGTGTGTGTGTGTGTGTGTGAGTATTTGCAGGTGTTGTTGATTTACCGTAAAATAATCGCTGGTCTTGGGGAGGGATACGCCCCCCCCCCCTCTACATGCCTGTTTGCTGGCTTCCCTAAACCATTCCTTTCTGTCTTTTCACCCTGATCTCTTTCTCTCCGTTTGTCTTTCTTTTTCTCTTTTGTTCTCCCTCTCTCACACACATGTTCCTTCACTGTCTTCCTCTCTCTTTCGCCTGTCCTGTCAACAGTCTATTCAGTTAGGCCTCCGGACTCACAGTATCCTATAGCTCTCTCTCTCTCTCTCGCTCTCTCTTTCTCTCTCTTTCTTTCGCTTTCTCTCTCTCTCTTCCTTTCGCTTTCTCTCTCTCTCTCGCTCTTTATTTATTTCCCTCTTTCTTTCTCCCCCATGGATATATGAGCAATATCCTTTTTTGTATGACTGAATCTCTCACTCATGTGCTTATTTTCCCATTCATAAAACACACCTCGCTCCCTCACACACACACACACACACACATGCGCACACATACACACACACACACACACACACATGCGCACACATACACACATACACACGCACATACACGCACGCACACACACACACACACACACACACGCGCACACATACACGCACGCACACACACACACACACACGCACACACACACACGCTCTTTTTTTTTTTCCTCTTTCAAAAGTAGTCCATCCAAATAGCTGAAAATAGTGATTTCTATGTATTACAAAAAATCTGTTAAATGTTTAGTGACTGAAGGAGCAGCTGCTCAAATGAACCGTGATATTTTGCATTTAAAAAGGTGATGAGGGGAGGGAGGTGCTGGAAAGAAAGGGAAGACTGTGGAAAATGTGGTGGGGAAATAAAACATATTTTCGATGAGCTGGCTTGAAAGCAGAGAGGAGAAATGAAGTAGTCCAAGTTTGGGCTGATTAGGCAGGGTAGCCAATAGCAGTGACCTCCCTGAGGGGCCGGAGGACCAGTCACACGCCTTATTTACATAACGAGGGGGAGAAGCTCAATGCCTTTAATTGACCCTTTTGACTTCTTTTGGACAGTGAGAGAGAGAGACGACGGTGACCCTGCTGTTTCTTAAAACTCCGGCCTTCTACAGGCAAATTTAAGGTGTACAAAAAATAAAATAATAAAACACTGCTCAGTTTCAGTCAGGAAGTACAAGGCCTCCACTCATTTCTAAAAGCTGAGGACGGATCATGTGTGGAGTCACTGAGATCCTGAAATAGGATTCTACCCCCCCACCCCCACCACCACGAGCCCCTTAAACCAGCAGAGTTATCTCTGAGTAATTCAGCTGATATCTCCGGTTTTAAAGGCCACGCTTTTAAACAAGATGGATTCAGTGTTGGCGTATGACATTCCGAAAGCCAGAGTGTGCTGGGATCAGAGGTGTGCTTGTCAGATGACAGTTGACTGCTGCCGGGCCGACAGCGACAGAAAGTTCTGGAAAGCGGCAAGTGGTTTTTGCGAAAGTTGAAGTTGAGAGCCCATCGTTACTCCGCCAGAACAACGTTGTGCGAGTGTTGCGGCCAGCAAGCAGGTCATTGGGGCGTGCTGAGGCTCATATCCGGGAGGATGTGTGTTTCTCTGCCGTCTCCTCTTTGATGGCAAAGTTGGAATAAAAAACAATTAAGATCACTGTTATTAAAGTAGGCTTAATTTAATTAGCTGCCACAGCGAGCCTGAATTGGGCTCTCTCTGTTCCCACATTAAGGTTCTGGCGCTCCAGGGATACGCAGTCTATCGGTCTCCCAGGATTAAGTGTTCTTTTTATCAGGCTTCTACTTACATTAACATTCCTGAATACTGAAGCGCATTCACAGCTAAGAGACGTGCAGCCTGCAGCGGCCCAGCTCTGATCTTCCTGTGTGCGACCTGTGTATTTAACGTGAGGGGGGTTGTAGAACATTCGTGTGACCTGTGTATTTAACGTGAGGGGGGTTGTAGAACATTCATGTGACCTGTGTATTTAACGTGAGGGGGGTTGTAGAACGTTCGTGTGACCTGTGTATTTAACGTGAGGGGGGTTGTAGAACATTCGTGTGACCTTTGTATTTAACGTGAGGGGGTTGTAGAACGTTCGTGTGACCTGTGTATTTAACGTGAGGGGGGTTGTAGAACATTCGTGTGACCTGTGTATTTAACGTGAGGGGGGTTGTAGAACATTCGTGTGACCTGTGTATTTAACGTGAGGGGGGTTGTAGAACATTCGTGTGACCTGTGTATTTAACGTGAGGGGGGTTGTAGAACGTTCGTGTGACCTGTGTATTTAACGTGAGGGGGGTTGTAGAACATTCGTGTGACCTTTGTATTTAACATGAGGGGAGTTGTAGAACATTCGTGTGACCTGTGTATTTAACGTGAGGGGGGTTGTAGAACATTCGTGTGACCTGTGTATTTAACGTGAGGGGGGTTGTAGAACATTCGTGTGACCTGTGTATTTAACGTGAGGGGGGTTGTAGAACATTCGTGTGACCTGTGTATTTAACGTGAGGGGGGTTGTAGAATATACGTGCCTCGTGCGCAGGTTTGCGCTCCCGCTAACGTTGAGCGAATGTTGAGGCGGGCGCCGCTCCGCGCTGTGGGCACGGTCCTGAAATGCACAAAATTCCTTTCTGTGAGACAGATGGTGTGCTTAGCATTGGGATAAGTGTGGAGATAAACTCTGAGGGCCCAGGAACTTAGCGTAGGTCCCAGCCAAGAGACGCCCTCCTGTTTTTCCTTTTAACTCGACAAATTACCCTCGTTTCACTGATGACGGGACTAATGACGGGACTTTATGAAAAGGTTGTTTAAAGAAATTGAAGCTGTGCAAGTTGCCTTGGACTGGGGAGTACGCTCAGCTAATACATATTTATATTTTAATGACGCTCCATGTCCTGTTATGTCTCTTTGTTTATGTATTATTATCTCAGACAGAGGGATCTCTCCGACAGCAGATGCACGTGTCAAGAAGCCAGCCTCATTGTGTCATATCGCAGGAACTGATTAAAACAAATGCTCTCCTTTAACCGTCACGGCAGTCTCTTATCACCTTCATAAAAGGACAGCTTATAAAGTGACATATTGGGACCACATAAAAACTCCCAACTGAATAGCTCACCTGCCCCCTGACGATGAAGGTGTTTAAAAAAAAAAAAAAAAGAAAGAAAGAAAAATTTTTATGGGCAAAATTTTTTATAAATCCCTCTGCTTGCAGGTGTGAGTGTGTAGTGGTTTAGGATATTTCTAACTAATGTCTGCCATCAGAAACGGATGTAATCTTGTGCACGGAGGCGTTCTTGTCTATAAGTACTATAATTTACCAGACATGACTGTCCAGTTTTACTAATAGGGAATATCTGAGTCCAGAAATCTCCGATCACAGACGTGGCCCGGGAGTGTGCCGAAGTTTCTGAAAATATACGTGTCGACACCGGCTCTGCGGCCGCAAAATCTCAGCCTGTGAGCGCTGTTGCCCCTCAGCTGCCCCTTTTCACTCATGAGAGGAGAGGCCGCTTTGAGGACTCGTGGGTGTGGAGTCAGGGCCTTGTGAGGGCTCTCTGAGGGCGTAGAGTCAGGGCCTTGTGAGGACGTTCTGAGGGCGTAGAGTCAGGGCCTTGTGAGGACGTTCTGAGGGCGTAGAGTCAGGGCCTTGTGAGGACGTTCTGAGGGCGTAGAGTCAGGGCCTTGTGAGGACGTTCTGAGGGCGTAGAGTCAGGGTCTTGTGAGGATGCTCTGAGGGCGTAGAGTCAGGGCCTTGTGAGGACGTTCTGAGGGCGTAGAGTCAGGGCCTTGTGAGGACGTTCTGAGGGCGTAGAGTCAGGGCCTTGTGAGGATGCTCTGAGGGCGTAGAGTCAGGGCCTTGTGAGGACGTTCTGAGGGCGTAGAGTCAGGGCCTTGTGAGGGCGCTCTGAGGGCGTAGAGTCAGGGCCTTGTGAGGATGCTCTGAGGGCGTAGAGTCAGGGCCTTGTGAGGGCGCTCTGAGGGCGTAGAGTCAGGGCCTTGTGAGGGCGCTCTGAGGGCGTAGAGTCAGGGCCTTGTGAGGGCACTCTGAGGGCTTCACATGGGCGTACATTCAGAGCCTTGTGAGGGCGTTTTGAAGAACTTCTCACAGTCGTAGAGTCAGGGTCTTGTGAGGGTGTTCTGTTGAGCTGTGAACTTTGGTTTGTGGCCTAGTGCCCGGCTTTTGTGCTAATGCCCTTGGCTTCTCACGGACGTACAGTCAGGCCCTTGTGAGGGCATCCTGAGGGCCTCTCACAGGCGTACAGTCAGAGCCTTGTGAGGGCGTTTTGTTGAGCTCTGAGCTTTGGTTGGTTTCTGGGCTAGTGCCAGGCTATTGTGCTGTTGCCCTTGTTGCTGAAGGGAGGCTCCAGGGATTGTTCCGGAGCCTGAATCCCGATATAGTGGGGGGGCCCCTGACCCGTTCTTTAAGAGTGTGAGGCCCTGGGGGAGAATGGAGAGGCATTTAAGTGTGTGTGTGTGTGTGTGTGTGTGTGTGTGGTGGGTTCCCAAAGTGCCTGCCACCAGCCAAGTGACAGTTACTAACTGGCTGGCTACTTTTATCCCAGAGTTGTTATAATAGACAAAAACAAGCAAACATTTTTTTTTAAAAACCTGTTATGAAATTAAATTGATATGTTCAATGCAATTTAATTCATGACCTGTATGAGAGCCATTTTGTTGAACTTTTTAAGCTGAAGTGGGTACCTGGAAAACCACAATCTACTGTAGCACTGCAATCATTTAGTAATTTGATTAAAGACACACAATGCTATAGAGCTATTAGGTAACTGACATCATAGTTAGCCTATTACTTTTTAACCATGTGAGTAAATAAGGGTAAGCTTTTTGTATTTCGTCGAGTGTGTGAGTGTGTCTGAGCATGCGTGTGTGTGTGTGCATGTGTGTGTGCATGTGTGTGAGCGTGCGTGTGTGAGTGTGCGTGCGTGTGTGTGTGTGTGTGTGTGTGCGTACACATGTGTGCATGTGTGCATTTATGCATTAAAGTGATTCAGAGGAACACAAAGGCTCTATTAATCCTTTCACAAACAGGCCCAGAAAGGGGGGTTGGTTGGTAGTCCTTGATCTTATCCCTGAGAAAGACGAGGTTGTGATGACGGGGTGCATGACTGTAACGGGGGCCTCTTAAAAAAGCCCCCCGCTGGCGTGCCTCTCCTGTTCACATTGCGTTCGCCCTAAAGGCGCGAAACCGCACGTCTGAACCCCCTATGGAGGTGTGGAGTCCTCATTTAAGGGGCAACAAAGAGGAATTTGTAGTCACTTGCCATGGGGCAGAGTCCCAGAACCATTTTGGGGCATTCAATGCAAAGGGCATTCAAGAAGATCCTTTTACAAACCATTCTGCAAAAAAAATCGAAGTAAATCTCAAAGTACGATTTTGACTCAGTTTCAATTGGTTTTGAAGCCAAAGCAACAACAGCACAGGGGTGACACGCGCTGATGAAGAGATTCGCTGGCGTTATTTGTCAAGGCGCACAAAGGAAGTGTCCGATAATTCCTGCTGACCGCTCAATTTCTTTACCACGAAAGTGCCGTGAAAAGAGCAGGCAGAGGCGGTGGAAGGAAGCGGTGAGAGAAGGGCAGGTAGAGACGGTTGAAGGAAGCAGTTGCAGGGTGACATTTCCTCAAGGCTGCGGTTTAAAAAAATACAAAATTATTTCACCAAGACGCCAAGACTTTGCCACTACATATCTGCTTCCTGAAGCCGTTAGAACAGGAGTGGGTGGAGGAGGAGGTTGAAACAGAGGAGAAGAAAGAGAACTCTCAAGTAGCACAGCCCACCCACCAGCGGGGCGACTCGCTGGTTCTGTCCTTTGGCCCTATTGGGTCATCCAGACGCTTTCATTCACTTGTCTCACTAGTTTCACACAAGGCTTCTGCTAACATCTCTCATTCACTCACACTCAGGGAATTAAAAGGACTTTGTCACCCACTGGCCACAGTGGCTCATGAATTCTCTAAATCGGCAGCCATTTTCAACATTTTACCAGCCACATTACCTTTTACAATATAACGTACAACCTGGTTGGTTACACTGCAAAAAATGTCTCTTGTAAAAAGTATTTTAGACTTAAAATTGTATTTTTTTCTTCAAGTAGAAAATATTACCTTTTTTTTAAGGTACAAGTGAAATTATCTTACCCCATTGGCAAATCTTGATAAGTAAAACTTTCCCACCCCATTGGCAATCCTTTCGTCTTATTTAGCAAAAATGTAACATAAATAAGATTTGTGTAAATATAAGACTAAAATGCTTGTTAAGATTGACTTTTTTTTTTTGGTTTTTGCAGTGTACCTGCCAAAGTGGCTGCGAGAGTAGAAAATCTTACCAGCCAGAATCAAAAGTTTAGCAGCTGGTGGCTGGTCTTCATTTCACATACTGTTCTCACTGATTCTGTTCTCACTGATTCTGTTCCTTCTTGGTTATAATGAAGTTGTTTGTTATGGAGGCAAGGCTTTGTAGATCAGAAGTACCTTTTAAATGTTCCCCAGGCCACAGGTCACAGGTCAGAGATCAATCCATGAACCCCCTGGGTATATATAGTAGCAAGTCATACTGGACAGGCCCTATATGTCTTCTGTTAGTATTATGAACTTCCTCAGTAACTGACTGTTAAATCTCTTATGATAAAACATGCTGTTATGTTCTCATTAAGTGATATCAAGCGTGTACACTTGCTCTTCCTGTTAATTGCATTGTAATGCAGGGTTTCTGTGTGCAATTTTATTTATTGATATTTCTACATCGCTTGATTATTGTTAAAACACAGTTGATGATTCTTATTGCATAGCTGGCTGCACCTTTCACTTTTTTGCACACGCAGGTCATTCTTTTAACTAAAGATGTGAACCAGCCATTCCTTCTCGGAGGCTGTCGGTGGGAAAGATTAATGTTTTTTATCGATTTTTCTGTGGGGATTTCGGGAGTAGGCGAGAACCCTCCCCTTTGCTTCAGGGCCTCAGTGCCTGGCTGAGAGGCCCAAACCGTTGGTGTACTTTGGCCCTTTTCGGGCCTGGAGGTCCCGAATGAAAGAGTTTGGCCTTTCTTTCCCTCCAAAAGTGCCATTGAGCATCACTGCTAGGTGTCATGTCGATGGAGAGGCTAGATGCTGCCTTTTTCTTATATTAGCGACACCTTGGTGAGTATAAGAAACTAACTACACCGTGATGAGTATAAGAAACTAACTACACCGTGGTGAGTATAAGAAACTAACTACACCGTGGTGAGTATAAGAAACTAACTACACCGTGGTGAGTATAAGAAACTAACTACACCGTGGTGAGTATAAGAAAGTAACTACACCGTGGTGAGTATAAGAAACTAACTACACCGTGGTGAGTATGAGAAACTAACTACACCGTGGTGAGTATAAGAAACTAACTACACCGTGGTGAGTATAAGAAACTAACTACACCGTGGTGAGTATGAGAAACTAACTACACCGTGATGAGTCTGTATGCACAGCTTTTTGTAATTCCTTTACTGGCTCTATCTACACTGAATGTCACACCAAATCCATTTGCTGCTTATAGCATTGCATTCTTAATCTACTATGACACTTATTTTTATATTGTACGGTTAGGCATTAGCTGCTGCTATTGGTCGGGACACTGATTTGCAGGCATGGGCTCCGGTTCTTTCCGGAATCTTTATGTATGCACGTTTGTAAGTCACTCTGGAGAGGAGCGTCTGCTAAATGCCTCAATGTAGATTCATACATTTTGTCGAGCGGTCCCTTAAAGCCAAGATCTTCAACCGTGGCCTCGCTGCTGAGGTGAAGGGCCTGTTGTACTCAGAACCTAACTGATCAATTAAAACAGTTGATTAAACTCAATTTTCTTAAATCGGTTAATTTCTTGTTGGGTCTAAATTTGTGGCTTATTTTAAGGGCTCCGTGGGGGCCAGAGTTATGTGTTTTCAAGTACAGTCGCAGATCACACTACAAACAAAAAGGCTGTCTTAGGAAGGGTTTTAGTCTTGTAATCATCATCATCATCATCAACCGCTTATCCGAAGTCGGGTCGCGTAATGAGACTAATATCATTTTTTTTCTCTCTTATATATTAGCTTGTTTTAAGTTACTGTTTACTTGATAAGTTAATTTTTTTTTACCCCACTGGCAAGTGTTGAAATGAGTCAAACTGTCTCACATCATTTCCAATATTTGTCTTTAGCAAAAAATTAATTTAAATTTAAGTCTAAATATAAGACTAAAATAGTTGAGATTTTCTGTCGACTATCATAACGCTGTCAGTCTGGGGCTCAGCAGATCTCACCTGTTGGCTCGTATTTCCTTTCCCTCCCGTTTTCTGTGGAGGCATTTCGATTGGCTGCTGGCCAGCTGCTCTGTTGAATAGCGCCGGCTCCACTGCCCATCTTTTGTTTAAGTTTTACTCAACACTGGGCCTGGCCAGAGGGATGGTCCTGGTCGGAGGGATGAGAAAATTCCTCGCTGCGCTTTGATAGTTAATCATGCCTTTTCAATCCCGCCGAACTTCAATGGGGCTCCAGCGTGAGGCAGAAATGCTACGAGTGTTCACACAGGATGAATTGAGTCGCTGTAAAATCCCTGACAGGTGGAGAATGGGCTGGTGACATGTTTAAAAATGATTTTTTTATTTTTATTTGTTGTGTCACTTCCAAAGGACCCCATTTTGTCTCTGTCAGTTTTGCACCGTATCTAAGTATTCTACCCCCCCCGCTCGTACTTGCATACAATGTCACAGTGTTGAATGCAACAATGGCTTCACCTCCCTCTCTCGCTCTTGTTTTCTCTTCTCACAGACACACGCACACGCACACGCACACACACACATACACACACACACACCTGCATTCAAATCACAGCATACTCCAGTTCACTCTCCCTGGTTGCGTACAAGAATTCTATATCCTCTGTTTACACAGACGTACGTACGCACCTCCAGCTGAATGCGGCAAGTGTGTGTGTGTGTGTGTGTGTGTCTGTCTGTCTTTGTGTGTGTGTGTGTGTGTGTGTGTGCGTATGTGCACGCGCATATTGGTACATGTGTTTGTATATGCTTTGAGGTAGCTTTGTTCAATTGACTGAATCTCTTTAAAATTTCCGCCGTAACTTATGGCTAAAATACTGCTGGGCCTAAGAACAGGCTGTGAGACTAACCTCCCTCAAATCACTGCACACTTCTCAAGGGAATGAAAACCTGCCTCGTGTGGAGAAGAAGTTTTACGCTTGACTTACATCGCCCACATTTTATTATTCATATTTACAACCCAAATAACTCCAAGGTCATTGTTATTGTGTTTACTGCAGTGCTGCATGTGACGAGCAGTTAATCACGATGATGAGCTCAGTAAATTCACTGCTTCTGTCTCGCAAGTCACTTCATCTGTCTGGATAAGCAGTAAATTAAATGAATGTACAGGTATTGAAAATCCATATTATGGTTGAATAGGTGAAAATTATTTATTGCATACCAGCACAGTGACATGCAATGATGTACATATGTACACACACAGACACACACAGACACACACACACACACACACACACACACACACACACACACACACACACACACACACACACACACACACACACAGACACACACAGACACACACACACACAGACACACACAGACACACACACACACACACACACAGACACACACACACACACACACACAGACACACACACACACACAGACACACACACACAGACACACACAGACACACACACACTCAGGCACACACACACACACACACACACACAGACACACACAGACACACACACACACACACACACACTCAGGCACACACACACACACACACACAGACAGACACACACAGATACAGACACACAGACACACACACACAGACACACACACACACTCAGGCACACACACACACACTCAGGCACACACACACACACACACACACACACACACACACACACACACACAGACACACACACACACACACACACACAGACACAGACACACACACACAAACACACACACACACACACGTTTACACATTTAATCTGGTTCTCAAATGAAAATGTTAATGCTTGACTGAGACTAAGTTAATGTTTGATAAACAGGGGACAGCAGAATGAAATGGCCTTGGACTGGAGTGTAGCCTCACACCCTGCCATGGTCAAGGCCTCGCTGAGCTCTGTTCGTCCCAGTTGAGTGTAGCCTCACACCCTGCCATGGTCAAAGCCTCTCTGAGCTCTCTTCGTCCCAGTTGTCCCATTGAGCTGGGAAACGGGTCACACAAGGCAGCCCCCCTCCACACTCTTGTATCTGTTTTATTTCGTCCAGACTGTCAGAGAGCTGAGGAGTTTCTCAGTGGCAGCGTTCAGTATCGATCGTCTCCGGCGCCCCCCCCCCCCCCAGACCTACTCTCACAGTAATGGAGTTACTCTCCCAAGGCCAGACCGCAGGTCAAGGTTCCCACAGCCCAAGCTGCTCACTGTGTTTAGTCTAGGAATTGATCACCGGGCTTCGATCTGCAGAAAGTCCACATCCACGGGGAAAAAAGACAGAAAAAGTTTGGTTTGCCAGGTTTTTTAAGGGAAAACAAAAACACAATAAAACTGTTTTGTTTCAAAGTACTTGAGGCTGTCGTGAATCTTCCTATCTGTGAAGTTGCTCTGTGACGAAACGGGCATAGAAGACTTGTATAGCCACTCTGTTTTAAAACAAATAAACAATACTACGTGCTGGGCAGAATAGTTGAGCTGATTGAATCACCCTTCAGTACTCACTCATACATACAGGACATACTGTAGGTTTTTAACAGGAGTGACTGAGCATTAGTGATTCTGCTGACATCCACACTGGCACTGTTCCACTGAGACAAGAACCGTTGACCTTCAGGTCAGCAATTCGGCGCTCGAACAGCTATAACCTGTCGAACAGCTATAACCTGTCGTAGCCTTATTTTTTGGGAACACATTAGCCTTTCAGGACCTTGGTTCACCGGACATGTAAATGGCCTTATACAAACGTGTCCTTTACGTGCTCATCCGGGTGGAGTGGTGACGGTGCGGCTCATCTGAGCGCGTGCAGATGTGACGGGGGGGCGGGGCATGGAGGGCGCTCCATTTGGCGGTACAGTGCACAGTGAACAGAAGCAATCAGGCCTTGGCTCATTACCTGGCTCTGTGTTTAATTATAAACACCATAATACATTTTCAAAAACTAAACACGTTTGAATAGTGGTAGAAAAAGTGATGTTGTTTTAATGCAAAGCGCACTCTGAAATGGCATAGAGCACTGGAAAGTGTTCTTATGGAGCACAAACGCTTGTGCCAGGGACTGGAGGCATTCAAAGCTGTAGCGGCTGCACGGTCCGTCGCTCTTTCCCACATTCACGATGGGAACTGGTGAGGTATTTATTTATACAGTCAGTGGTGGGTGAAGATGGAGGGGGGGGGGGCTGGTTTTAAATCAACACATTTGGTTTGCCACCCCCCCTCATTAAAATCACTCCATCTATTGAGATTAGTGTGATCTTTGCCCAGGTTGCCCACCACTGACTGCCCCTGGCACTACCAGCTGCCTCTCTATATTGTTACAGTTCCATATCTGAGAATCACAGCTTCTGTACAACACTCTCTATCACTTCTTTATTTGACAGCAGAATAAGGTGCAGTTAGCATAGTGCTGTGTTGCTTGCCTGTTACTATAATATCTGTGTTTCACTCCCAAACCCTCATCATTGTGCATTGGATGATACTTCATGACAGGACAGAAGGAGACTACAGGTCTAAAATAAATTATTTCCTCAGTTTGTACAGGTGCCTTAACCAACAGAGACTTCCAGTACATAATTGGTTCACACCCTTGGGTGATTGTTCTGCGCTGGTTTGAGCGTTTGTGGTTTTGCTTGGGGGTTGAGAGGAGGGGGTCCTGTCTCTGAACAACTCTCATCAAAGGCTGACGTTTTTGCACTAAGACTGAAAAATAAAAACTTTGGAAAATCAGAGAAGACAGACGAGTGTGCCCGCCCCATTCCCGCCGTGCCAAAGAGCAGCATTCCTGGGGCCAGAGCGGGTCAGGAAGGGGAACGCTCCAAAAAACCTTCACCTGAGATGAACCGAGGCCTCGCCCCTCCCCCCTCCCCTCTCTGAGAATTACTGAACCGGGGTGTGAGGAGAGAGGCTGGGTTTCTGCGGAGCGTGGAGCGCGGAGAGGGGAGGGGAGGGGAGAGCGTGGAGCGGGGAGAGGGGAGCGTGGAGCGGGGAGAGGGGAGCGGGGAGCGGGGAGAGGGGAGCGTGGAGCGGGGAGAGGGGAGCGGGGAGAGAGAAGAGAGAATAGAGGGGAGTGGAGAGTGGAGAGTGGAGAGTGGAGAGAGGAGAGAGGAGAGAGGAGAGAGGGGAGAGGGAGGAGAGGGGAGCGGAGGAGGACAGGGCCCACAATGGAGGCATTCACTGGAGCTGACCCTGTCCTGGGAGCGCTGCCTTACGGCTCCTCCTAGGGAGGGAGAGAGAGGAGGCAAGCTCCAGGGAGGAGAGAAAGGGGAGGGAGGAGCTTCCTGCTCAAAGGCTGTGTGTGTGGAGAGCTGTATCCAGGGCTGTGAGGGAGTTTTGGGCACCTGTTTGTCTTCTTTTGGGGCCTCTGTTTATGTTCTACTTGTCTGGAGACAGTTGTAGGCTGGAAGGGTTGTGATTTTCCACTTCAATAATAATGATCTAAATTCAATTGGATGCCACCCTGATTGAAAAATCCAGTGATTTTCTTGGTATATGAGGCAAGAGTCAAAATGCCGATACGACTGATTTTGCTGAATAAAATTTCCAGTTGTTATTGTCATGGTTTGTTCTTTTTGGGCCCACAGTGCTTCAGAGCATTACAGGAATTTAGCAGACACAGAATTTAGCAGTGCAACTTGCACTAGCTGTTTTTGTGTCCTACCTGGGAATCGAAACTTCAATGGTTACAAGCCCAGTTCCTTACCCATTATACTACACTGCCACCCCTTTGAGTTGCAGCGCAACCGAAGTACGCTAACGCTAACTCCGTCCCTGTCGGCCGTACAGCACTGCAGGACAGCCAGCTCTGTTCAGGCGTGTCCCATCGCCAACAGCGTTAGTTTCTACTGCGTTACTTACCGCGCATTAGCGGGTTCTAATCATTTACTGGAACTAACGCAGCAGTATCCCAAAGAACCATAGATAGCTTAAAGTGTAAGCCAACCCTATCCGTCATGGAAGGAAGCCAGTTTTATCCCACAGCTGCATGTATCTATGGTGTAATCATAGTCGGCTTGTGACATAGAGCAGGCTCAGAACTGCAATGTCGAGGTCACATAGGGCTTAGTCTCTGCTCCCGTGGAAGACCTTTCCTGACAACTTGGGGCCCCGTATTTAAATTCATTGGGGTCGTAGGTCAGAGTCGTTTGATAGTATGTAAAAAGCAGGGGCATTCTGACCCCCGGAGCACCATGGATACACCTCTCTCTGTAGCGGATAGAGCCGAAGAGGTCACGCTGTGAGCGGGCAGACTTGCTCTGAGAGGAACGCGGGGTTTGTGGAGGGGTTTGTGGGAGATTTGGGGTATTAGAGACCCCCCCCAGTGCATGGCTGGAACTGCGGGGATCAGAAGACCCTGTAGGGACAGTTTTGGTCTCAGACACGCAGGCACGTATGATATCCCCCCAGGCCCGGCTCAGCATCGCATGCGCGCCCCTCTCCCCAGCTGTCCGGCTCGTCACACCCCCCCCAAACCCGCCCACTGCCCCACAAGAGATGCAGCACACGCTCCGTAGTCCTGCGAGATGTGGAATCCAACCCCCAACCCACCAGAACCTCAAAATAGCCTTCAGACCTCCTTTGATTAATGTACAGAGAGGGCCTGAAATAGACAGACACAGAGTGGCACTCAGGCCATAGGATCCCTGCTTGTCGGCCTTCAGAAACTTTCCACTTTTATTATTATTATTATTATTATTATTATTATTATTATTAATATTATTATTATAATATACTTGACCTATTAGTAATAGTAGTAGTAGTTGGAGTAGTAGTACTAGCAGTAGCAGTAGCCGTAGCAGAACTCATAGCAAAAGCCATAGCAGTAGTAGTAGTAGTAGTAGTAGTAGCAGCAGTAGCAGTAGCAGTAGCAACAGCAGTAGTAATAGTAATAGTAATAGTAGTAGTAGTAGTAGCAGTAGCAGCAATAGTAGGTAGCCTGTAGAAACCATACCGGCCCTGTCTCAGTAGCATGTAGCCTGTAGAAACCATACCGGCCCTGTCTCAGTAGCATGTAGCCTGTAGAAACCATACCGGCCCTGTCTCAGTAGCATGTAGCCTGTAGAAACGGGAGCACTGACAGTGCAGTAGCATGCATGTGTTGTTGCGCTAAGGAGCCACGCATAGTTTTGGAGCGGAGCAGCTGTGACTGCATTTCACTGCGGGAAGCTGAGCGGACAGTCGGAGGCCAGCCGAGGCCGTTTGTCACTGGCTGCGAGCGCCAGGTCCGAGCCGAACGCTAGCGGTTTGGAAAACGCTCTTAACGGAGCTCATTATTCTGGCTCCTTTCCCACCGCTCAGAAAGGCAAGGGGACAGGCGCACCCCTGCTCTGCAGTTAATTACGTTCGCTCTCTCAGGCTCTGGCGACGGAAAATAAAATAAAATAAACGCAAGCTTCTCAGAGCAATTATCGGCAAATATGACAGTTTTTGTTTTTGCATTTTACGTAAAGCTGCACCCCCACAGAGGGCCCACGATTTCCCCTGAGAGAACGAGACCATCGCCCGCACGCCCACCAACTTGTGTAAACCATCGGTGGCTCTGCTCAGATCCGCTAACACACTATAATTCTCCGCCGTTCGCCTGGATCAGCTTTCGCTTTGACGCGGGTCGGGCATTCATTCTGCTTTGCGTGGGACGCTGCTGCATTATATCTCATTATGAGCCGTGACTGGGTCATTAAGAAGACGGATGGGCCGTGCGGGCCCCTGGCCTCTTGGTCCGCTCCTGTTTTGTTCGGCGTGGGATTATAACAATGAAGGGCCTACGGAAGACCCCAGGAAGGGATTATTGACCCGGGCACAGAGATTTACGCTCCTGTCCGTTTTGGAGGCGTAAGGAGCTGAGTGGGCCGAGATGTAGCCACGGCAGGCGATTGAGTTTAGGCGTCGAGTCATTCTCACGCTGGTGGTGACGGTAGTTGGACGGGTGCGGGGGTGAGGGGTGTGGGTTTTGTTTTTGGCCTGGGTGACCACAGGGTCCAGCCATGCAGGAACTGGTTCGGGGGGGGCTGGGGTCCGGGAGGGGTTGGCGGTATGTCAGGGGTCAGTCCAAATAGATAGCTTTCCATTTGTTTTGTATCTCATCCTCTAAGCTGTTCAGATGGAGGTCACCTTGGAGGGCAGAGACTGGTGCAAGAGCCTGTGAGAGCGCCCCCCACCCCACGATCAATGGCTGTAAAAAAAAAAGCATAAAGTCAGCCTGTTCTTCCCCACACACAGGTTTGCGGCTGCCGAGGTGATGGATGCCCTCACTGAGACTTGACCTCATCGGGGTGTGCATCGCTGGCTTGTTTGTTCACACCACCCGCCCTTCCGGTCGATGATTGGTTGCGTCTGAGTGAGCTTCCGCTCCCCTCCTCTCCTGTCATGTGACTGTCTCTTTCTGGCACGATTCGCTCAAAGGCGCTCACCTCGTCCCAGGGTGCGACTGAAGCACGTCCCTTGCTGTGTTAGTAAGACAAAGGCGACTCATTCTGCGTGTGCAGAAGGACGTAGATTGCATTACATTACATTACGTTAGAGCCATTTAGCAGATGCTCTTATTGAAGCAATTCAGGTTAATCACAGCGCTCAAGGGCACAGCGGCCATGCCGCGGCTGGGAGTCAAACCCACAACCTCTGCGTTAAAAGCTAGTTTCTGTAACTACAGCTCCCCCCCTTTCTCTCTGATGTTTAAACTTCAGATTGTGGGCCAGGAACCACGCACAACTTCCTGTGCGCCACCCCCCTTCGCCACAGTGTGCGTGCTGTGAAAAGCCAGCGTACGTCACACATGGGGTTGATCGCGCTTCAGCCTGACGGGGGTGGGGGGCGAGGGGCGGGCGGTTATGGCGGTAGGGAGGCCGTGGACTCACGCTACTCATAGCGGCGGCAAAATCTGTCACGTGCGGAGGGCGTCCCTCTCTTTGCGGGTCGTGCCAGGTGTTGGTGAGGATAGCGCCGGGCTCCCACTGTCGCCTTACGAACGCCCGCGCAGCGGAGACGACCTTCGGGTCGCGGCGTCTCCGAAGATTAGCCGGGATCACGCAGAGTGTGCACAAATCGCACACGGCTTGCACACGCCTCGCTCTGATGGTAAAACGTGACGCCGCTGTTTGATCCTCCCGGGTGTCGGAAGCGAGGATTTAATGAGCCGTCATAAAACGCGATCGGCGTGTAAAATGAAGAGATGGAATAGCTACTGCGTAAACCTGAGGGAGGACGAGAGCTCCAACAAAGGCGTTCATTTATAGGGGCTCTTTTTTTTTGTGATGACGAATGAAACGCCTTTCATCTAGCTGAGAAGAGAGGGTTAAAGACCGGACAGCTGCGAGAAAGTGCGCGTGGTATTACTCACCTTGTCCGTCCACAATGCGCTCTCTGTTTTTTATGTACAAAAGATACTATAAGATGCTGGAGCCTTTCTATGCCGGACCTCACAGCGCAGGCAGATATAGACATTTATGATGAAGACGCGGGGTGTAAACCAGTCACCCTCTAAATAGAGGTTTTATTTGCTGGCTGGTCTCTCGCCGTTTAAAACATCAACTGGCACCGCGACTCTTTAGAGTCTTTGGGTCCGTCCACAGCTAGCGTCAGCACGATGGTCCCCTGAACTAAACACTCAAGAGGGGGAGGTTGCTGTACCAACTGGAAAACTGAAAGACCAAAGGACACGAAAGCTGCTGGAGGTCCTGATAAATTCTTAACACACCTTAGCCCCACCTGGTCACAGGACTTGGATTTTTGCCTGCTTGTTTACAACATGCAACCATTATGTTGAAAAAATAAAATATATATTATTATATATTATTTATTTTTATTTTTTACAATATTCTGGGTTTTAACACACAACCAGTGACATTGACTTTGGACCTTGGGACTCTGAGCTGTCACACAAACGGCTGCAAGTGTGTCGCCATTTGCTTTGCTGCTTTTCTGATTATTTATAAATTGGCAGCCCTGACCGAAATGCTGGGAATGGCATTTTGGCACAGCGTGTGTTTAGCCTGTAGCTGTTTAGTCAGTTTTGTGTTGACTCAAAGACACGAGGGCCTAAATTATTGTGTTTCTACCCCACATTCTGCACGCTTCTCCATGCCATTTATTTCTTTTTTTTTTTAGATTATATAAAAAGGGGACGGAAGAGGCTTCCTGGTGGCTCGGGGTGTGTGTGGGGTGGGGGGGGGGCATCCTGGTGTCTCGGGGAGTGTGTGGGACGGGGGGGGGTAAACTAAATGGGCCATCAGGAAGTTGCTGAGGTGGCAAGGGAGTGTTCTATGGAGGTCATTTGTTAAATATATTGACCAATTTCAAACTCTACTGGGTTTTAATGAACTGCAAACCAGCATGGCGAAATGGAAGTCAATACTGGGAAATAAATAATTATAAGCAATGAGATTTTTATTATCGAATTTCACACCAAATTGTACTGGAGAGATGCACAGTGAGAGGGGAGGGGCGGGGGGTGGGGGATGGGGGACGGGGGGTAGGATAGGGGGTTTGGGGGAATTGCTTTCCCTTTTTCAGGCCTGGGTTCCAAATGGATAGTGTTTAGTGCTGCAATGCCTCTCTTTTTTGCATCATAAATCACGGTACAAGGATGGCGGTCACAGAACAAGAGCAATGCGGCTAACATGGAAGAACACACTGCACATGATGGCCACTGCATGCTTCTCCTCAGCTGCTATTGGCAGGAGGAGGTGTAACCAGGAGGAGGTGTAACCAGGAGGTGTAACCAGGAGGAGGTGTAACCAGGGCTCGATTTCAGGGGGGATGCAGGGGAATGCCATCCCCCCCTGTTAAAAAAAAATATATAATAATAATAATAAATACCCTAACCCTAACCCTAACCCTCATCCCATTCCATCACCTTTGGGTTAATGGTGCTCTGTGATATCACAGACCCCACCATCCCCACTTTTTTTTTACAAATCGACCACTGGGTGTAACCCCTGTCCAACCCTAAACTTAGTTAATCTCAGGGCTATCACTGGATATGTAGTCTAGATTACATTAGTCTTGCAAAATATGAAGACAATATTGATTATGTAACCTTTAGCGACATTGACCGTGGCTAGAAGGTAGCCAATGTAACACGCTATTAATAGCTATTGTGCTGTTAAGTGCAAATGCTGGTGTTTAAACAAAGAGAATGACAATGAAATGTTTTTGCACTGAATTTTAAGGACACAATTTGAAGGAACTGAGACCAGTTTAAGATGCAGTATATGTTGCCTTTGACGCTGACATCTGTTAAGGATTAAAAACGATAAATGAAAGATGAAAATAAACACAACAGGCCATGGAGATGTTGGCAGACTGTTACTAAAAAGTGCAGTGACATGCTGTCTGATATAGTAATTTTTTTTTAACATACTGTTGTTAAGAATTCTTGTTCAAGTTCTCAACTTAAAGCAGGGAGACACGGGAAACATTGAATATGGTAAAGAAAATTATATTTATTCAACCAAAAAGTCAACAAAACCTCCACAATCAAAGATGGGACATGTATGGTGGGGTATGTGTAGGATGCGTGTAGGTGTGAGGTGTGGAAAGTGTGTATGCAAGGGTTGTAAGAGCAAAAATGTAAAAGAGAGCGTAGAAAAATGTTTGCCTGATACAGACAGGAGAAACAAATGGAGAGACCAGCAAACCCCATTAAAGAGCACATTTTGGAGCACGTTTAAGAGCACAGGGGAAGGGCTCGTCAATTCAAGCCACCAGATGCCAATTACGGCAATTACGATCCCCGCCACCACCCGCTACCGACCCAATGTCCTCTAACACAGCGGTCCCCAACCTTTTTTGGGCCACGGACCGGTTTCACGTAAGACAATATTTTCACGGACCGGCCTTCAAGGTGTGGGGGGATAAATATGACACAATAAAATGATACGACTGGCATAAAAACAAATATAAAGTGCATAAACAATACAACTCACCATCTCAAGAGACACAGACGTACAGATGGATGGTTCTGGTCATTTTTCAAAATAAAACATCAGATTTTTCAAATATTTTATTGATTATCAGTCTTTCTGTGTGGCTCGGTACCAAATGACCCACGGACCGTTACCGGTCCGCGGACCGGTGGTTGGGGACCGCTGCTCTAACACAGAAAACACGCAAGGACACGTGGAGAGGGGAGCATACGGTGTATTATTAATGTTAAGAAAGCCAAGTCTCAATACAATATGCATTATAAATTAATGAGTGCATGGATGGATGAATGATTAAATAAATAGAATAGATTAAATATAATTTATTTCTCCATGTGAATTAATATATTATTATTATCTGTTTGTCTGCGAGCTAATAAATTATTATTAATTTCTGTTTTTGATTAAGTAAATAATTTTTCACTTATTTCTATAAAAAAATGAATGATTGTGTTTGTGCCTATGAATGAATGAATGAATGAATGAATGTCTATTTGATTGCATGCAAGCATAAACAAGCATAAACAAATCACCCCAGAGATTAAATCAACATCCGTGGCAAAGTCTCAGAAGAAGAGAAAAAAAAAAAAGCTAAGAAAACGGTTAATCAAAAGGGGAAATATTGATGCACTGAGCGCCCTCCTAAGCACAGAAAATGCTCTCTTAGGAGGGATGAGCAAGCAAGCAGAATCTCTATACTTTCCACGAGCAGTTCGTTAAACTTATATTGGGATTCTTTGAATCATTTAGCGATTCGGTTCCACAACAAAGCAAACGAAAGGCTGGGGGAACAGAGGGCACAGAAGCATCTCGCCACTGATGGGCTCTGATGGATATTACATTTACTATACAGAAATCAGTACGAGGAGCAACCCCCGAACAATACTCCCACTGTCTGCCTTAACACAATCTATTCCATCGTCAATCAAGCAGAAGAAAAGTCATTTGTGAGGGGCAGTGCCTGGCTGGTGTCTGAATGCGCTGGGGGGGTGGGTGGTGGACCGGCGGGGGGCAGGGGGGGCGGCTCAGTTTGGGTGGTCTTTCCAGATAGATTTTTTTTGGGGGCCGATTCCGCAGAACCCCAAAAAAAACACTTGATTGCGCATCGGTTTCAGACACAGTCCTGTTGACTCTGTTCTTCTCCGGCACCTGCCAGTCTTGTTAAAGACACTCTCTTAAAGATCTCTTAAACTTTATGGTTGCGGTTTTCTTTTTCTTTTTTTATGAAATGGAGAAACTGCTGTTGTATCCCTGATCAAGGAATTTACTCTCAAGTACAAACATGAACATCCCCACCTGATTTGATTAGCACATCACATTTAAGATGTGTGAGTCACTAGATCAAGACAAGACAAAAGCGCAAAGAAAATAAATACTGTAACGTGATAACCAAAAAAAAAATAAAAAAGTTTCAAATCCAGGGTCCATATACAAGACACTGGTAGTTCATTTTCCTTGACATTCACCCTCACCTTTTATGTAGCAAACAGGCTCAAAGAGAAAGAAAGAGGGACCTTAGACAAGGAGTCATGTCCTTTAGCTTAGCAGAAAAACAATGGCCCCTGACATCTGTGATTAGGACACACTTAAAAGCCCGGGCAACCTCCTGTGTGTTCATATAAACAAGGCCTGACATGTTTAGACCTCTCTGGAAAGTTCTGGTTAATTTAGGAATCGGCCCTGACCGTTTAACATACTAGTATTGCCATTCTGGAAGGTTCTGCAATAAGCCTCCCACTTTAAATGCTTGGAATATCTATTTTTAGAGCACCTATTTAAGAGATAGTGGCTTCTCTCTGCCTCATTGTCATATGTATTTCTGTTGACATGTACAGCCTATTGTGATAATGGTATTATGCTTTCCATACTCTCAGAAATCTTTCAGAAATGTACAAAGGCAGAGTGTTCGTGTAGTCGTCACTATCTGCTGGCCCTTTGTGAAGGCCTGCAGTGACACGTTGATGAGTCTATTCTATGGTACCGGTTTTATCTATGGTATGGTGAGATCATTAGCAGTATAGTTCTGAAATTACTTAATGTAATAAAGTACCACAGACATATTATTGATTATAAACACTGGTTTGATCCTGCCTTGGTCATCTTCAAGTGGCATGTAAAGATGATAACGATAATATGTGCAATAGTGCATAATGCAGAATTGAATTATGAAAAGTATTTTACAAAAAGATTGCAACTCTTCGTTTGTATCTGTCTAATGGCAAATATCACTGACCTTTAACCCTTATCCCGTTCACCCTGGGGTCACACGCTTGGGGTGAAAGCGACTAGCCCAAGCTAGCCGCTCTCCCAAGACTGGACCATGGCCTATCAATAACTGAGGGCATAAATAGGCCTCCCCTCTTAATACTCTTGGGCGCACTCAGTGCCCTCTTTTGGTATGGAGGAGAACTGCAGGCGGAGGAGCACGCTCAAACATCAGTTGCTCTGGCAAAAAAATACATAATGGGGATGAACAATCAGAAAAGATGAGTGGTTCATGTTTGAGCTTTTTTCTGTACTGGCACCAGTAGTGTAATACAGACAGGCTAATGGAAACTCACTGCCTCAATCAAGAACAATTTTTAGCAGAACACTGTGCGCTAGTGTTTGACGGCAGACCCAGTAACTGTCTATCACACAAGATGGCTGTGCTTTGAGCCAAAATGGCGCAGACCATATGAAATAATGCAACATTCTCTGATGAGCTGTGTGGAATTAAGTGTTAAAAGGCCCATTGAGTGTACCATCACGACTTACCTTTGTGACAAGAATCATTGAATTTTTTTTTAAAAATTCCAAGAGAATCAGATCAGAAAGACTCCACTGTGTTAGCTCCTGTCTGTGTGTGTGTGTTTGCGTGTGTGTATGTGTGAGTAACGGGAACAGTCAAAACCTCTTTCAAAATTGATAGAAAGTGCTCCTCCTAAGTCCCACTGTGTGTGTATGTGTGTGTGAGTGAGTGAGTGAGTGAGTGACATTTCTTAGAACCTATAAAGTTATAAAACAGCCAGTGAAAAAAAGGTATTGCAATTAACCTAATGGCAAAATTACTAACAAAATGAATTATTGTGTTGTTACAAAAATAACTTGGAACAATGAGATCGGCAGCTTGTAGTTCTCAGCTTCCAGACGGACGACGGAGAAGTTGTGATTTTGGGTTTTGGAGTTGAGAGAAACGGTTGGGGGAGGAAGTTTCGCTCTTTCGACGGGGGTCTGCTGTAGCGCTTAGCGCGCCCGTCTATATTTAAACTCACCAGATCTTGCTGAGCGCCTGATGCTCTGGCACTACAGAGATAACGAAGGCTGATTCCGGACACCTGGGCCTCTGGTTACCGGGCCCAGAACGAGGCTCGTCCGCTGGAACTTGAACTTCCAAGATCGAGGGGGTTGGGGGGGGGGAGGTGGGGCAGGGCAAAAAAGAGCTGGAACGTTTGGCTTCCTAGAAACCAAAGGAGAGGAAATGGTCCTGGTTTCTCATCCCTAATCCGAAGATTGAGCCTCGGTCGGTGATGAGAAGGGGCTTAGGGGAGGGGCTCTGGTTTTGGAACGTGTTGCTTTTTGTCTCTCTCAGCTGGCACCGCATTGTTGGCTTTGAGAGCGGAACAGACTGGGTCTTGTGGACTGCTTCCAGCCCTGTTTGCGGCAGATGGAGTGGTACGGCGAGAGAGCGGGTGGGAGACGACGCTTTCCTGGCCACGCAGACGCGCCGCGGTTGTTGAAGTGACACGTAGCGTGGCTTTTAATGAGACGCTTCAGCCAGGGACCTGGCACTGCCACACAGAGTCCTCCCACAGGGGTACGTCCGGGGCGATAGCGTGGCACGGGCGCAGAGAAGAGCAGGGGCTCTGCTGAAAAAACCCGCAATCCGCCCGCCAAGCCGCCAGGCGTTCGCAAAGTGTCATACGGCAGCCGAGCCAGTGGCTGTTATTGCTCGTACATTTTCTGACTCCCTCTGTTATATCAGACACACTGTCCGTGAATGCTCTCATCTTTTTTTGGGCAAGTAATTCAGGAGACGCAAAACGATTTTTTTTTTAAACGCAGCAAACCATGACAACTTAAAATGTCCTTAATGATAATGTAAACCAGGGCTGTCTGAATGCTGGGTTACCCTTTGTTACCCTTTGAGTGCCACTGCATGTAAAGAGGAGTTTCCCCATATATTATTCCCATGCTGACACGTGTATTTCCAGAAACTTCTGCACAGTCTCAGGGCCCATCTGTGATCGGGGATTTTTGGACGGATATTCCCGATTAATTCATGGACGCTGCCTGCGCTGACATTTCACGGCACGTCCTGAGAGGTGGACGGCCATGTCTGGTCATTTATGCTGAGTGTCTTGACAAGGACACCTCCGTGTGCGAGATCACACACGGCATTTGTACACTGTAGTGTCCACCCTGTAAATGCATCTTTCCGTGCACTGTGCCCCTGTGGGGGGTGCATGTGTGTCTCCAGGCACAGTGACTTAGACTCTAGCAGTCAGTCGCCATGTCGAGTGCAGTCTGTCATTTTTACTGTCTCTGTTCAACCTCATTCTGACAGGATCCGGTAGACAGGTTAATAGACATATCCTTCCTTATAAGCCTTAGAAGCCCATCTGGAGAAATGCCCCCCTTAATCTGGCATCATACAACAGAGACTGCTCCAAAAACTCGCTTGTTTTGTGCAAATTACAATTGACACGTGTTTTATGCACAGCAGAAATACAAATTATTTTACAAATCTCAAACTACAAAGTGCAAACTAAATCTCAAGCTGTGTGGACACACAAAATGTCGCAAAATGAGTGAATTGTGAGCTGTGAAACGTGTGTGAATAATATTGGCACTAAATTTGCTCAGTAGTTATAACTTTAAAAACAAAGAAAAACAAAAAAAAATTCTACCTAACTTCTATATGCTTTCAGCTTATTGAAGTCAAACAGAAATTCAGTACCTTTGACTTGTCAGTTAGAATTTGAATTTGTGCTGTTTAACTGGAGTCTGTAGACTCGGTAGAGTACAAGGAGAATGACAGTGAGGTGGCAAGTGATCTTGGTGGGAGATGGAGAAAGCATGCGAGGAAATAAACCCAGGTTAAACGAAACTCGTAACACAGTCATGAACTAGGTCGTGAATTTAGAGAATTTTCACGTCATCATTTTATAATGTCAGTTAGGCTTTGCCTCCCTAACCCAATCCTTTACCCTCTACTGATAAGACACTTTCACCCCTCCTAGATTCGGCTTCTCACTGAGACAAACCAGGACATGTGCGGGTTAGCAACGCTGACCTCCGGTTGCCATGGTTTCACGGCACTAGGGACAACAATGTGGGCTTGCCTCAGTGCCAGTAGAGGAGAAGGGTTCATGGAGTGGTGTCGTAGCGGTATTCAAACCGCCATTGTCTCTCTCCTGTAATTTAACTTCATTAAAAAGCTAATCACCGACAGAGAGGCACTTCTCATCCAATGAGGATAAATGAGAGAGAGAGAGAGATTGAGAGAGAGAAAGTTGTTGGCGGTGGTCACATTTTGCTGTGAATTGCAATATACGCTGCCTGGCTAACAACATTTATTTCCGTCCACAGTTGCATACATTTTTGGCCGAGATCTTGTATTGACGACGGGAGAGTCGAACAACTTCGTAAAGTCTTCTCCAGCACATCCCAAAGACTTTCAATGTGGTTTAGGTCATGACTGGTGCAAGGGCGACTTTTTTTTTGGCCAGGCAGTGTATCAGGCGGACATATTCCACCAATCCTAGGCGCTCTTTATGAGGTCATCCTGATCCAGACACTATTTCTCCAGTAGTTCAGGCTCTGCACACCAGGTTGTGCATGTTTGCGCACGGACCGTGAAAGCCCGGTGTCCCGCTCTGATTCCGCGTGCGCTCGTTCGCTACATGCCTCCACGGCGGGATCCACTCGGCGGGGGGGCCCCAAACAAGTCACAGGGAGAGGTTGTAAGAGAGCAAGGTGTTGAACAAAAATATGGAGAGAGGAGGTAAACAAAAAACAAAAAACCTTTTCAGAAGACACTGGGAAAATCCCCAGACTAGAAAGCCTTCGGACTTAAAGATCCGGCGATGTTTACTGATACTTCAAACGGCCCAGAACGGACGGCCCACCATCGGGCCCATCGTGAGTGCCAGCCTTTTTCTCGCGCCCCATTCTGTGGGAGAGCTTTGATTTCTCCTCCCAGAAGCCTCTGCGGCAAGCTGCTTTGATTACTCCCCAGGCGACTCCTCGGAGACACGCTGAGCCGTGGAGGGAGCTAGCGGATCTCCGATGGAGAACGGGCGGGCCGCTTTATTTCTCCGCTTTATCCAGCTGGGTTTCAAAGTGTGTGGCGGTCTGGAGAACTGTCACCGATCAGCCAATCAGAGCACCTGGGGTTTAGGCCGTAATCAGTCCTGGGTCTTGGCTCCGTGCCCGCTGGGTTGTTCTGAGCCCCCGTGCTCGAGCGGTGAAACATTTTTTGGCTGAAAGGTGAACCCCCCGGGCTTGCCCCCTCCCCCTCCAATCTCAGGTAATGGAGCTGATCTGTGTCACAGAGATGGAAGCAGACGGACAGATATGCAGCAGAGCGGAATTTTTTTTTATAAAAAATTAATCAAGAACAGGTGTGGCATTTATGTTTGGTTGCTACAAGCAGGAGTGTGTGTGTGTGTGTGTGTGTGTGTGTGTGTGTGTGTGTGTGTGTGTGTGTGTGTGTGTGTAGGTATGTTCATGTGTTTGTTCGACAGAGTGAGGAGAATGTGTGCAGCTGCTGTTAGTCAGGGTTGTGGATGTTCTGGATTGAGGCCTGGCCCTTGGTGGCAGATCTGGGGGGTGGGGTGGGGTGGGGGGGGTGGGGGGGGGTCCAGTGATGGGCGGCTGGGGGGAGCCCAGATTGGAGAAGAAGGCTGGATATATTGCTTTTTCCGTTCTGACAGGCCCACAGGAGAAATGCCACAGTGGACTTCCATCTCTGTCTGTCTTGCTGAACAGAGAGAAAATAATAAATAAATAAATAAATAGCAGGAGCAGGGTGTTGAGATATCTGTTCAAATGAAGCTTACTGGCTCCCTGTGCTGTTTCCGTGTTTAAGGTGCGTGTGTTCGAGCCCCAGAGGCTATGGCTGTATTGCACTCCAGAGTGCGGGAACAAGCTGGTTCGTTCTGAATTCGGGGACACAAATCCCTCCAGCAAGCCTTGTTGTGTCGCTCACTCAACTGGAGCAGGTGAAAGACAGCCCGTCAGGCCAGCCTGTCACCGAGGCCCGACCTGGCCCGTCCTGGCCCGTCCTGGCTCACGTGGACCCGGCCCTGCTGTCCACTCAGAGTGACTCAGCTCTGGGCCGAACCCAGACCCATCCTCAGCACGCCAGCTACCAGAACCTTCCAAGTGTAAGAATTTAACCGTGGTGGAGATTCTCCATCTGGACCCCCCCGTACACCCGACCCCCGGTCTGCTGCAGTGACACGGCACACGCTTATGTTGTGCGTCCAAGTTTGGGGTGGGGGGCCTTGACCGCCTTCTGCGGCGTGCCATTTTTAGCCGTGTGGAGTGCTAAGCCCGTGCGTCATGTGACACCTGTTGGACCTCATCAGCCGCAGTCATTGAGATGGTGGTCGAGACAGGGAGAGAGGCCGCGTGTGCCCCCTCCACAGGCATCTGAGGCTACTCTGCATGAGCTGCCATTGGGACCTTATATTTTCTGTTTTTTTATTTATTTAGTTTGTTTTTGTTTTGAAAAAAATAATGTTTGTGTTTATGCTTATAGTTACACAACGGCTTATATAAATAAAACATCAATCTATGGGTTTCTAGGGGAAAAAAAAAAGTTATTGCTTTTGTAACAAAAATAAATAAATAATTGTGAGGACATAATGAGTCACTGTGACAGCAGTAGCACGTTGGGTTGATATCACACCATTTTTTTGGCGCCGGGGTTGCCGGCAATGTGAAAGTTCCCGTTGGTTGATCGTGAACGGTCAACGTTGTGCAATGAGGAGCGGTGCGGTTTCAGCACACACACACACACACACACAGATACAGGCGTTATCGGTGATACGGTAGCACTACAGCGAACATAAAAACCATAAAAAGTTACACAAGTTGCAGAATGCTCAGTGTGTTTCAGGGCAATTATATTCCTCTCCCATCCCAGTTCAGTCTAAAGCCGAGTTAATGACTCACCCTTTTGGCTACGGCCGATTTTTAGCAGCGTTTATCAGAGTAGAGAACGGTGGTTGGCGGTTGGGATCTTAATTGTTTTATCTCAGGCTTGTCGGCCGTTCTTGCTTGTGCTTACGCAAGGGGACGAACAGAAGCACCTGCTGTTGTGTGTAGTAACACCTGGCGGGTCGGGGTAAACATTCATATCGGCACAGGGCAAAATAAAAGGAGTGTGCTGAAGGAGATGAATCAAACTCTTCATTTCTTGAATTAATCATGAGCGTTGCGCAGTGATTGCCCTCGATCGCTCTACTTCTGATGAAACACGCGGTAACGATCGGAAGCCAGCCTTCGTCTATTAACTAAAACCAATGAATACTTCGCTCTTTACGTTTCATGTGATGTTTCCCACATCCGTCCAACAAACCCCCCCCACACACACACACAGCCCCCACACCTCCTGGCTCATCCTGTCACTGTCACTATTAAAAAACTAGCACATAAAATTAGGTTACACTTCATTATACTGTATTACATAAAAAAATGTTTTTCAATTACAAAAGCCTAGTCCCGCAGCTTGTCGCCTTGGCCACAACTATAATGTCAGTTTTGGAGGGCTCATAGCACCTTGCTTGTCCTATGATATGCATCTTACAACAGCCTTTTCTAATTGCATCATAGGTGGCCATCAAACAGTGGTGAACAGAATGGAGGCCATCCCCCATTGGTCACTTATGCGCAGCCTATCAGAACACAGTTGGTGGAAAGTTCTGTATTCTATACAGACTTTAATTAACACGACTAGACCTCTCTATCAGTGCATGAGCTGAAGTTGGCACTTGGATGATTTTTTAATGGTTTTTTTTCTAAGGTAAACATGTTGCATGCTAAGGAACACAGATTCTGTAAACTGATGCTTTGCAGTGGCAGGGAGAAAGACTGTTGGATTTTAAGAAAACAGATCTCAGAATCTGGTTGATTTATAGAATCTGTGGTGATATGTGCAGTGTCCTTAGCGGGAGTACATTTTTAATGTAGGCTGTTGCCGGGGGAACAGCGTAAGAGGTCAGCAGTGATAAAGAGGAGCATATGATCACTGCTCCAGATCACTGGCAGAGATGAAGAGAGGGCTTCCCTCTGGGGACCGCCAACTCCGTTAACCGCTCGCCGCTCCGCTCGCTCTCCCGCTCAAACGCCCCGCTCCTCCGCTCGCTCAACCGCTCGCCCGTCCACTCACTTCTGTTTCTCAGGGGGCTCTTTTGTTTTCCGCAGGGTTACCGCCGTCAGTTTACCCCACCCCGCCCCCCACTCCGCCCGCCACACATCACTCAACTCCCCCGAGCCTCTTAAGAGAAGAGTTTTCATTATTTAGTCATTTTTCCGCCCTCCGCTTGCCCCCGTTCCTCCTCCTCTCTCCTCTTTCTGTCCTGCCCTGCTTTCTTCTTTACTAGTGAGGGAAACAGGAGTCCAATCTGCCCGTTTCCGCTGAGCTGGGAGTCTTCCCGTGCTCAGGACTTCTAAAGCAGCGGGAGGTAGAAACAAATAATAAATAAAAGCATTTTAAACCCCCCCCCCCCCCCCTTCCCAGCCCCAAAGTGCGCCGCACGGCTAAATAAAAGGCACCAGCTTAGCGCCCCCCCGTTTAAAAAAGCAGTTTCCACCCTTTGACTGCAGGTTCATTTTCCCTATGCTGGCTGACTGTTCACCTTTTCACTTGTTAGTTATTTTTTTCTATTTTTTTGTAAAAGAAAGCTATTTATAAACTTTGACTCAAATCAATACCTTTTATAGTTCCTCCACTGCTTTTGAAATTACACTGGGCACTATTGCAAGAGCAACATGGGAATTTAAAGATGAGGTTGAGATTTTTGAGGCTGCTGTCCTATGCAGGCCGTGGGAACATTTTTACCTGTGAAACGTGATCCAGGCATTCAGGTGAAAACCCGGCTACGTTTGGTTGAAAAGTGAAAGTAGTTTTCTAGCCGACTCGGATGCAGCCAGGCTATATCCGGGTAAAACCTTAAATATATTAGCGTTAACCTCGTCCGTTTATATCAAAACATCTCTTACCCTAGATTTCCACCCCTCTAGACGTCTAGATTCAGGCTTTTGCTCACTGGGACATGCTGAAAGGCTAGGTGCGTTTATCGTAGTGCTGCCTGGGCCTATGAGATGGGACATGCTGAAAGGCTAGGTGCGTTTATCGTAGTGCTGCCTGGGCCTATGAGATGGGACATGCTGAAAGGCTAGGTGCGTTTATCGTAGTGCTGCCTGGGCCTATGAGATGGGGTAATGATGAGGCCAGTGGGGGGGGAGTGGGCAGTTGTCCTCCGGTCCTGCAGTTGTTTCTGACAGCAGGCAAACAGTGCCAGTGAGTCCAAGGCCACAGGAGGGGGGGGGGGGGGGGGGGGTGAACAAAAGCCAGTGTCCAATGAAGGTCGTATTCTGAAGAGGCTTAATCCCCCCCCCCTAGAGACTAGAAGCATGAGTTCAATGGGTTGGGTGGGGGGGCATCGCAGTTGTGCGGAGCGGGCCCTGTGCCACTGCCCTGGGGGCCCTCCTCATCATCGTCGTCGCCTGACGACCGGCGGGAATGTGCAGCTGGGGAATTCTCCCACACCTGTTCCTCCTCCACCTCCTCGGCATTCCGGGCAACTTCTAACTCCCCAAGGGGGCCTTGCCATACCAAAACAAGCCCGCACTAAAAATAAAGGACCCTCAGCCGGTCTGAATAATACCAAAGTGATGGGGCAGGGGGGGGGATGGGGGATAGGGGGGGGGGGGGCAAACACACTCACACCACCGTCAGGCCTGACTCACAGCGACCAGCCGCCCCTCTGCCAGGAAAAGGGGGTCTTTCTGCCAGTACTCAGACTATAACCGGGGTCTACTTACCACTTTCCTCCTCACCAGGGGAGATAAACAGCCCTGTGTGTCAGTCGCTAGGGCTTTTAATGATAGTGTTAAACAATGCATGTTTATTAACTCTTAAACACAAGCAGCTGAGGCAGGCTTTAGGCCTCTAATGAAGTGGAAAGTGTGAATAGCTTTACTTTTTTTTTTTAGCTCCAAACAAAACGTGTGTTCTTTTGTGTGTTTGTTTTTTTTCTTTGATCAAATCATTGACATCAGCAAACATTCAATCACTCAGAGAAAGAGTAACACAATCCCCCCGTCCCCCCAGAACAAAACATATGTTTAACAAGTTAAAGCTGATAACTTTAAGTTTGTAAGAAATTACCATGACGACGTAGGTGTAATTCCTGGCAATTACACTCTTTACTGCTTACAATCTGCTTTCTGCTATTTAGCCCATGAAACTCATTTACAAGTTATTTTGTCTGTTATTGTTATACGTCTTTCTGAGCATGCTCAGAGCGTAGATGTGTAATGCGTTTTATAAATTAAGGCTCTGTGTTACAGTATTCCCAGAGAAGGGAGCGGTTGGTGTTCCCAGTCTCTGTGTGACTGTAGCAACACGTTGGTGCAGAATTCCATCACCCAGCCAAAACAGAGTGTGGTGTCTGGGTAAATTACCCCTACGATAAGCCCTGGTAGTAAGCAGACCCTCTTCTGCCAACTTAAAAATACTCTGGATTAGTCTCCGGAGGGCAGCTCTTTGTGTCCAGTCTCATCCAATCACAAAACTCCGCTAAAGTTTTGATTTGAACAATTGCAGTGCAGGAGAATACAAAACAATGTGCAATTTGCAAGCGGATGTTTTTTGGCAAAGCGAGTTACAGAACCGCATTTCACATGGTAAGCAAACACCGAAAGCGTTGCAAACGTTGCTCTTTCGAGCTTAAAGCAGCAGAAATGGGGTGAGTAGGGGAACTTTTATTTATTTGCCAGTCTGGAGCATGGGTGTGGAAGCCTCCTAATGCTGTCTACTTCTGTATGAGTCACAGTGATGGCGGGTAATGACGGGTGATATTGGAGCTGTGGTCTGTCTCTTCCCAAACAGCGCTCCATACCTGCTGACCGTCTATAACCAGCCCCTCGTGTCCCGGGTCATGTGCTGTCCTGCCAAAGGCGGGTGGAGATAGGGTTGTTATTTACAAACGTGGCCTTGCGCCGACAGGCCACTGACCCTGCCAGGTAGCTAGGCTCTGCAGGCAAACAAACACAGCACAGAAGCTCCCAGAGTGCATCTTGGGGTTTTTTCTCTCTGCTTTCTGTACCCAGGGGAATTTCACTCACAAACGCATTCCACCGCTCACAAAAAAAGAATGAATGGTCTTTAATTTTTTTTTTTTTTTTTGGAGCTTCAAAAAGCTCATGCGAACACAACTTTTATATTTTTTTCTTCAGGACACACTGAGCAGAAATATAGACTATTCAAAACAACTATGACTTGAGAGATTCCTGTGGGATGGCTTTCCATTTGAAGACTTTCCTTTTAGCGTTTCTCTTGTTGAGTCTTCACAACCTCTCTGCGTTTCTCTCCTTCTTCACAACCTCTCTGCGTTTCTCTCCTTCTTCACAACCTCTCTGCGTTTCTCTCCTTCTTCACAACCTCTCTGCGTTTCTCTCCTTCTTCACAACCTCTCTGCGTTTCTCTCCTTCTTCACAACCTCTCTGCGTTTCTCTCATTCTTCACAACCTCTCTGCGTTTCTCTCCTTCTTCACAACCTCTCTGCGTTTCTCTCCTTCTTCACAACCTCTCTGCGTTTCTCTCCTTCTTCACAACCTCTCTGCGTTTCTCTCATTCTTCACAACCTCTCTGTGTTTCTCTTGTTCTTCACAACCTCTCTGTGTTTCTCTCCTTCTTCACAACCTCTCTGTGTTTCTCTCATTCTTCACAACCTCTCTGCGTTTCTCTCCTTCTTCACAACCTCTCTGTGTTTCTCTCCTTCTTCACAACCTCTCTGTGTTTCTCTCATTCTTCACAACCTCTCTGCGTTTCTCTCCTTCTTCACAACCTCTCTGCGTTTCTCTCCTTCTTCACAACCTCTCTGCGTTTCTCTCATTCTTCACAACCTCTCTGCGTTTCTCTCCTTCTTCACAACCTCTCTGTGTTTCTCTCATTCTTCACAACCTCTCTGTGTTTCTCTCCTTCTTCACAACCTCTCTGCGTTTCTCTCCTTCTTCACAACCTCTCTGTGTTTCTCTCCTTCTTCACAACCTCTCTGCGTTTCTCTCCTTCTTCACAACCTCTCTGTGTTTCTCTCCTTCTTCACAACCTCTCTGCGTTTCTCTCCTTCTTCACAACCTCTCTGTGTTTCTCTCCTTCTTCACAACCTCTCTGCGTTTCTCTCCTTCTTCACAACCTCTCTGTGTTTCTCTCCTTCTTCACAACCTCTCTGCGTTTCTCTCCTTCTTCACAACCTCTCTGTGTTTCTCTCCTTCTTCACAACCTCTCTGCGTTTCTCTCCTTCTTCACAACCTCTCTGCGTTTCTCTCCTTCTTCACAACCTCTCTGCGTTTCTCTCCTTCTTCACAACCTCTCTGTGTTTCTCTTGTTCTTCACAACCTCTCTGCGTTTCTCTCGTTGAGTCTTCACAACCTCTCTGTGTTTCTCTCGTTGAGTCTCACAACCTCTCTGCGTTTCTCTCGTTGAGTCTCACAACCTCTCTGTGTTTCTCTCGTTGAGTCTCACAACCTCTCTGTGTTTCTCTCGTTGAGTCTCACAACCTCTCTGTGTTTCTCTCGTTGAGTCTCACAACCTCTCTGTGTTTCTCTCGTTGAGTCTTCACAACCTCTCTGTGTTTCTCTCGTTGAGTCTTCACAACCTCTCTGTGTTTCTCTCGTTGAGTCTTCACAACCTCTCTGTGTTTCTCTCATTGAGTCTCACAACCTCTCTGTGTTTCTCTCGTTGAGTCTCACAACCTCTCTGTGTTTCTCTCGTTGAGTCTCACAACCTCTCTGTGTTTCTCTCGTTGAGTCTCACAACCTCTCTGTGTTTCTCTCGTTGAGTCTCACAACCTCTCTGTGTTTCTCTCCTTCTTCACAACCTCTCTGCGTTTCTCTCGTTGAGTCTTCACAACCTCTCTGTGTTTCTCTCGTTGAGTCTCACAACCTCTCTGTGTTTCTCTCGTTGAGTCTCACAACCTCTCTATGTTTCTCTCCTTCTTCACAACCTCTCTGCGTTTCTCTCGTTGAGTCTTCACAACCTCTCTGTGTTTCTCTCGTTGAGTCTTCACAACCTCTCTGTGTTTCTCTCGTTGAGTCTTCACAACCTCTCTGTGTTTCTCTCGTTGAGTCTCACAACCTCTCTGTGTTTCTCTCATTGAGTCTTCACAACCTCTCTGTGTTTCTCTCGTTGAGTCTTCACAACCTCTCTGTGTTTCTCTCGTTGAGTCTCACAACCTCTCTGTGTTTCTCTCGTTGAGTCTCACAACCTCTCTGTGTTTCTCTCGTTGAGTCTCACAACCTCTCTGTGTTTCTCTCGTTGAGTCTTCACAACCTCTCTGCGTTTCTCTCCTTCTTCACAACCTCGCTGCATCAGTATTTCGAAGCTTTGCCGTTTGGTAGAGAAGTTCATCCTTCCTTATTTATTTATTTTTTCTTCCGTGTTTTTTTTTCTGAAACATGGGCCGTCAGAGCTGGATGACAGTTCTACAATCCGGTAAACAGATCTGAAGATGTGCTTACCAGACCAATCAGATCTGAAGATGTGCTTAGCAGACCAATCAGACCACCGGGCCTCTTTGTTTATAAAAATAATATGCAATAGGGACCAACTACATGGCAACCAGAGGGACAGATGGCATTTTTTGGGCTTGCAGTGATTATGGCGTGTGGGCGTGTGATCAGTCCTTCATATGTACTGCTCAGTGAACTTAGAGCATATAATTATGACATACCACTGTATTAAAATAGTTATTTTTCATTCCAAAGGCATGCAGGTTAGGCTAATTGGGCGATTGACAGGATTAATAGGGCGTTACTGCTCAGTCAAACCTACCCTGCATAAATAAAGATTAATAAAATACATAAATAAATAAGCATTGTCCTGATTTGTCTTTTTGTGGACAAGCTCCTGTTATAACCTCCTGTTATAACCTCGGTAAACTGTTCATATGATTCAAATACAGGAGCAATAGAAGCTGTAGATCAGAGAATATAAATGTTGAAAACATGCAGAAGTAGTAGATTAGCACTGACATGCTGCTGGTCTTTAGTTGATGGTAAATGCTGCTGACATTCCAGGTCTGATCTGTTGAAAGTTAGTTCTTACATGTGCACTACTGTAGGTGCATGACATTTAGACCGTGTAAATACTCAGATGTTGATGTTTTGTTCACATGCACCTGTTTGTTCCAAAGGAGAGATCATACAGGTATACAGGTATATAATACAGGTATACAGGTATATAATACAGGTATTTTAGATAAACAAAGCTGTGATGGTGCATCAGCATCTATAGCCAATTCCCACAATGCACCGCTGTGGATATACGACTCAGTGCTTTGGAGACTATTAGGAGAAGATTACTTGTGTTTTCGATAGCGTGGCTCTGGGTGAGATCTTATCTGTAATTACTTGTGTCTTCAGCCTGTCCTGTTGTGTATGGAACAGGGCCTTCTGTGGTGGATATGCTACACACACGCACACCCGCACACACAAACACACACACTCACACACACACACACACACACACACACACACACACACACACACACACACACACACACACACACACACACACACACACACACAGCCCCTTCCAGTGTCATACTTCAATATCACAAGCTAACAAAACAAAAAACAAATGAAAACAAAGAACAAACTAAAACAAAAAACAACTGCCTTTTCCGTTTCCTTGGTGATTTGTGCACAATGTTATGCCGACAAGAAAAGCCCATTTACAAAAAAAAGTGCTAAAAATTAAATAAGGGACCTCTGAGCCATTCAGAACAGATGTTTCACTAATATTGTCATTTTCTTCTAGAAAACAATACATATTTTTAACCCCCAGGCCTCTCTCTTTTTCAGCACTCAAGCAGTTAAACATTTCTCTCGTCATCGTCTCCACTCCACGGGCCTAAATGGCAGCTTTAGTGAATAAGTAGTACTTGCATCTCTCTATCACTCTCTCTCTCTTTCTCACTCTCTCTCCCTCTCTCGCTTCCAACTGTCCGTGAAGGAAATAATAAGACTACAGGCTCAGACTGGTGTTATCTTGGACTGTTTTCCTTATCTGTATAATGTAACACCCACCTCTCATTTACAAACAACAGCCACCAGTTTGGTATTTTCCCTTGTTGGTCCACAGATGATAGGCTAATCGTTTCACATGTATTTCAAGCATATGCAGTATTTACATAGGTGTACAGCGCCCTCCACAATTATTGGCACCCTTAATAAAAAGGAAGCAAAAAAACACACATATATATAATATATATATATATATATATATATTATATATATATATATATATATATATAACTTCCAGTTCCAGTTTGGGGAGGCTACTTTGGCCACTTGGCCACTGACAGCAATGTTTATACTTTTTTATTTTTCATGATTTCCTGTGGCTTGAGTCTGATAACAGAAAGGAAAGTGCATAAGCATTTTCTGTCTAATTGCTAACATATTTTCCAGTTGGTCAGTATCAGGGTGTCCTGTACTATGGACCTTGCTTCGATTGATTACCACAGGAATGTGATCAGAAATGCCCTTTGGTGGGAATTGTTTTTGGTGGGAAGACTCGGTAATGCTTACGCTCCTGGGGTTTATCCGCGAGTCAAGCAGGGGGAAAAAAGGCAGTAAAGCCCTCCCACGTGGAGCTTTTTGATTATTGCTCCTCGTAACTGCGGCTCTGTCTATCAGATCAATGGGCAGGGTATTGAATGGTGATGTAGTGAGGTAATTAAGGCCCTTAATTCTTTTCATTAGTCAGAACCCCATGATGTATGAATGTTGAATTAGCTGCAGCTGTGACTTGGGGGGGGGGGGGGGTGTACTTTGCGTCTTACCCCCCCTCCCCCCCCGTGCCCTGGGGGACAGAGTATATTGCTCTCTAGTGTGTTTCCATAGCAGCGGAGGCCAACATTCTAAAATCACGACGGCTTCTTTTCCTTGCCATTGATTCAAATAAATGAATTGAATAACACATCTGAACGAGATCTCGATCCGGTAATGTACAATATGGCCGCCCAGCCCCTTTCAACACGTCCGGCAGTGGCTTTTTTTTCCTTCTTTTTAAAAAAAATGAGCATGCATGAGCTCTCTGATTATGCCGTGTTTTTAAAATGTATTTTATAAGTAGTTTTAGCTCAACTTAAACATTGGGCTTTTAGATGAAAGGAAAAATAAAGCTGTCCTTGCAAAAAGGCAATGTGCCGTGCCTGTGTATTGGCCGTCTGTAATGAGTGAGGGGTTCTGTGGTCATTAAACCAGTGATGCAGTCCTGGGCACCGCCAGCACTGCCATGCTAATTAATTGCCAGTTTGTGGGGAGAGGAAAAGGGGGGGGGCAGTATTACGGGGTGCTCAAAGTGACCGCTATTACTCTCCATTAGGTCTCTGTGTTGGGGTCCCCTGGGACCCTGAGTTATGGCCGGGGGCGGACAGCGACGGCCGTGAGGGGACCCCAACAGCAGCCCACCAGCAGCCGGCAGCATCATTTCACGGAACGCCTTTGCGGACTAAATGGGGGGGTCATGGAGCCCCCCCCCCCCCCCCCCCCCCCCCCCCCTATGACAATGATTTCCCTCCAGCAGGCTCTCTTCTCTCCTCCTCTCTCTCTTCTCTCTCTCTCTCTCTCTCTCTCTCTCTCTCTCTCTCTCTCTCTCTCTTCTCTCTTCTCTCTCTCTTCTTTTCTCTCTCTCCTTTTCTCTCTCTCTCTCTCTCTCTCTTTTTCTCTCTCTTCTTTCTTTTTCTCTCTCTCTCTCTCCTTTCTCTCTTCTCTCTTGACCCTGAGTTATGGCCGGGGGCGGACAGCGACGGCCGTGAGGGGACCCCAACAGCAGCCCACCAGCAGCCGGCAGCATCATTTCACGGCTGGACGCCTTGAGCGGGACTAATGGGGGTCACATTGAGCCCCCCCCCCATCCCCCCCGCTGCCCCACTTATGACAATGAGGCCTGTGCCAGCAGCTCTCTTTCCCTCTCTCTCTCTCTCTCTATCTCTCTCTCTCTCTTTCTCTTTCTCTAGGCGATCCTAATGTGCTGTGGTTTGCTGGTTTGCTGCCAATGTACTGCACACCCTTCTAACTACCCCCCCCCCCCCCCCCCCAGAGGAAACTGTCTGAAGAAATAGGAAAAAAATATGTTTTTAAGAAAGCCTGAGAAATCAGATCGTGTTTTCTTTTTCTATTGTCAGATTGCTCCACAGATGAAAAGGGCTTGTGGCTTGTCTCCCATCGGGCCAATGAGGGCAACCCAGTGTGGGCAGTTGAAGTAGATTCTGGTCAAATAGCGAAGGGGGTCGTGACTCACGAGCATAGGGTAATCTCCCAGGATGCACTGCATGAGGTGCAGCCATTTTTGGCAGAAACGTCCTCTCCTCGGCAGGTGCGCCAACTTTCCCACAATGCCCCTCTCCGTCTGATCAAACCGGCAATCTTTCCTGTCCTAATCAAGCATGTGGAGAGGAGGTAGCCTCCCCAGAAAGCGGCAGCTAGAAATAGTTTCAGCGTAGCCTTGAATCACTCAATTTCATTTCTCTTTCCTTAAAAAAAAAGACAAGATCCCAGGGGCAGGGAATGAAGGACGGATAAATAATTCAGAGTCCCAAAACTCGATGAGAGTTGGACGAAATGACAATGGAGAGGAAAGACCATCAGGAATGTTTATACGTCCATGTCTTAGGGTCTAAAAAATGAAATAAAAAAAATAAAAAACACTTCAAAAGAAGGATGCTTTTTGTTCCGGCATACGCTCACCAGTCCTGGTGTGTGTTTTTGTTTTCAAATTGAATACCCATTTTTGTCCTCAAAAAAAGCTTTGGACAGCTGGCAGGGGGGCTCAGATCTAGTCCTAGGCCTAACAGGGCCTAACAGGGCCTAACATGGCCTAACAAGGCCTAGCAGGGCCTACCAGGCCCATGTGAGTGAAGAAAGCATTTTAAGCGTTCCATTTTTAAGCACACTTGCTTCAGTCTTCACTGGCCTCAGTCAAGTTTATCACCCACTAAGATTCTGGTTGCTTTCCCCTATTATAATGATTGAGTCTCCGTGTTGCATTATAAAACTTTTTTTTTTGAGTATTTTGTGTACGATGCAGTAGCCGGCAGCTGTTTACACTGCTAAGTGCGGAAACAAATGAATGAGGGTGATCCCTAAGCGGGACCTGCCAGTCCCGTCTGTGGGGCCTGTCTCACCCCCAGCCGTTCTGTCGACTCAGCACAGCGCGGAGAGTTCGGCTGGCGTATCCCAACCGACCCGTTCCTACCACCACCCCCCCGCTTCATGAGGTCTCGCTTTTGAGTTGGCAGGGTAACCTCCTAATCCAACCAATGGGTGAGCTGATTCACTTTGAGACGACCACTGCTTTTATCAGAGCTGAAACAGATTCAAGGCCAAACCTGATTAGTTCTGGTCAAGATAATTTGGGAACATTTTTTAAAAGAAGTAATCATGTCGACACGTAATTGTATAAGCTGCTCCGCTAATTTATAACTGATGAAATGAATCAGGACTGAAGCCCTCAGGGCCTTAAATGTCTCACCACTGCTTTACATCTTAAATATTTATATTGGCCCACGTTGTTTCATTATGCCTTTGGGATGGTTTTACAGTCAGCTGATCATTAAGGAAGCAGAAAGTGCGATGCTGAAGGAGGTATTCTGACTTCCCAGTGAGTGGTAGCATGAATAATATTATCCACCTGGCAGAATTTTTTTTGGGATTTAATACAAGTGTCTTGGATGATAAAAACCTTTAATATTTAGAAAACAATATGATTTATTTAATTTTTATTGAACATCCCTTGTAGTGTAGGTTTCAGCATAATACTACGGTTCTTGAGATTAAGACCAGAGACTTGTGTCCCCTACTGGGGACAAAGGTTAATTGCCGGGTCATAGGAGGATATGTGTGTTTTGTCCCCGTGTCCAGATCCCTGAACTGTGACCGGATCTGATCTGCCGATGCCGAATTTCACCTTTCCACTTTCAAACGATTGTGCAATTGTGTATACAGTGATACGCATAAACAGCTTTGACCTGGAAAAGAACACAGTGCCCATGCAGAGGAACACACGTAGGCCGACAGGCCTCCGCTCTCCAAAGCCTCTGCTCCATTTCAGGAGGCCAAACCTGTTTTTCCCCTCGTCTAATAACAAGGTTAGTTAACTCGGCTCGTTGGCACGGCGACAGGAGGGAGGTTTCATGGGTAATAAACCCAGAGGTTAGATGAGGGACATTATTACCAGGCGTCTCCGATTTTCTACCAGTCAGCTTTCGATTGCATCACGTATCGGTAGCTACGCTCCACGCTAAGAAACCACTGATCATTTTAAACAAGCTCATTTCTAAAGTGAAACTCCACACCGTGGTAGAGGAAAGAGTCAGAAAGAGTTTTGTTCAAAGTTTTCAATGTAGGTTGGGAACATACGACTACGTCTCATGCAAAGAGCTATACTTAGAATGCAACTAATCTCCCAATGCAAAGCCAATCATATTCTAATTGCTCTTGGCAGGTCAGTCCATAATTATCAACATCTACTTTTAATCACATTACTTTTTTAATTTGTTCATATCTGTTTCTGCTCAGTGTAAACGTTCTGCACTCATTGTGATCAAACTCAAGGACGTACCGTACGGCAGGCAGAAGGTTGCTTTATTTTCCTTTTGTGCAATAGCCATTCCCATAGCAGCCTGGTTGTGAGGGACATCTACGAGATGTCACTGGTAGCCTACATTACAACAGCCAGTTTAGTTCTTATCTCTGTTTGTAATAGCACAACACTCTTCTGGTTACCATTATTGTTATTTAATATATATTTGTATTTTCCTGACACCCTTTCCCAAAAGCGCTAAATTCAACACACAATAACAAGAAAAGCAAGGAACAAATAGCTATGCGGTGAATGTCTTGAAAAATGTCAAGTACAATTGTACAAAAGTAATTGTACTGTATACAGATACTGTTTAATTCACAAAGATTCCTGGTAGTGTCTGTGTACCTCTCCCAGTATCTGCATAAAAGTAGTTTGTACTGATAAAACATTTAAAGATTGTGTACAAATTGTAGTTGTGCCAGCTCCAATGCAAAAACAAAACCAATTAAACCTTGCATGTAAGTTGGTTCTTGTATTTTTAGATTGTGGGAAACCTGTGTGAAAATTGTTTCTATTGAAGGAGATGTTGATGGTTGCATCACATTTGATACATTTGATGACTGCCTGCTTAACAAAAACAAACACTTTAAGAGCAGATTGATAGAAAACTCACCGCAACCTATTTGGGAAATATACAGAGCAGAGGGTCTATTTAAAACCTACGTATGTTCCGTGGCAACGCAATTGTAAATGACAATTTGAGTGTGCAGTGTAATAACGGCTTGCCAGAACAAAGAGAAACCAAACGAAACCAGAAACGCTTCTCTGTTCAGATATAAAAATTGGAAAGCACAACGCTTTTAGCCACGTTTGAATCTGTAATCTTGATTCAAGGAGCAAGCGGAAATGGCAATGGTATGTTTTCATTTTATGAACCGCCTTAACGAAATGCCAGTGTAAAAATGTGGCGGTTTTGATGGTGACACAGGTTGTCACTACAACCCTGAAAATGCCATGGTAACCAATCTACAGGGCCCCGATTTGGCAGCCAGCAGTATTGGAGTTGCTATATATAGCCCAGGGGCCAGTGTTTCCTAAAGGGGAACCAGGGCCCCTTTTTGGCAGGCTTGAGCTTCTCTCTTTAATTTCAGTGTGTTGCCGTGACTTGCCTCATTAAGATTGATGAGAGCTCAACATCACGCCTGGGCAGCTTGCCTTGTGCCAACCAGAAAGAACGAAGCCATGCATCTCCACACATAATTACCTGGTTAAATGTCTAATGAATGAGCTAATGTATTCATTTATTCATTAATTCATTTATTGGAGCAGATTGAAATATTTTGGAGTGGCCTATTGGGGATGTGGGTGGGTGTAAAGAGTTTGAAGTGAGTTTCACCTTTAGTTGGAAAACACTCGAACATGAATTTTCGATCATTACTGCGTGCAATATGTTTCGTTAATGCATTTGTGACAAAACCTGAACATGAGCTGCATTTAAATATGGGATCTTAAGGGTCTGAGCAATACCTTCTTCTTCCCTGATATGGAAGTGTGTGTGTGTGTGTGTGTGTGTGTGTATGCATGCGTGTGTGCATGTGTGTGCACACGTGTGTGTGTGTGTGTTTGTGTGCACATGTGTATGCATATGTGTGTATGTGCGTGTGTGTGTGCGCACATGTGTGTGTGTGCTTGTGTGCACATGTGTATGCATATGTGTGTATGTGTGTGTGTGTGTGTGTCTGTGTATGCATGTGCATATTTAGACTCATACCTGTTATATGTGATTGAAGAACATCTTCAGAATTGGAGAATCTACACTTCCAAAGCTCACAACACACAGGCTGTGACTTCAGAACTCTGCCACGACCCCACCCTCCGCCCCCCACCCCCCCAACTCCCAACCCCCAGCACCAGCGATACCGCCATCCCAGCCTTTCACGACGAGCACTATCACCCAGAGCACCAGCCTTGTAGCGGTGCAGGCCGTCACAGTCCGCTCTAGTCACATGGAGCTGTAGTCCAATTCAAATGTCCCAATGAGGGAGGCGTGACAAGCCGACCCCTAAGAATCCCTGATAAACATCACCCCCATACCCCTGGGATGAAAAGAGGGTGCAGCTGGGGTTCCGGAGAGCAGACATGAAAGCGGTGAGTCTTCCTCCTCACCTGGCTGCGCCCCCGTGTCCGGGACAGCGGGGCGAGGTGGGGTCACAGAGGGGGCTTCTCCGGCAGACTTGCCGTTTTGTAACTCACCGGTATTAATGAGCTCCAGGGGAGGGAGGGAGAGATGGAGAGAGAGAGAGAGAGAGAGAAAGAGAGAGAGAGAAAGAGAGAGAGAAAAAGAGAAAGAGAAAAAGAGAGAGAGAAAAGAGAGAGAGAGAGAGAGAGAGAAAAAGAGAGAGAGAGATCTGCAGCGTTAACGTGCCGGGAAGATTCGAGGAGGCTTTTACAAAAATGTTTGACAACGCGGCGTAAATTATTCATGGGAAGGAAAGGCTTCGGAAAACGGGAAGCTCGGGGTGAGGAATACTGATTTGCCGTGGCGCAGGCGAGCCTGGGAAGAGGGATCGCTGCCGTCGGACCGTGACGTTAAACTGTCGGGATACATTTTCTTTTTCTCTTTTCGTGGAGATATTTCTCATCACAGCCAATCAAAGTGAAGCCTTCTGGGCCTCATCAAAGGGCATCTAGAGTCCGGGCTGAGAGTGTCACTCTCCTGTGCACTGTGTCAATATCTCTCCCTTTCCCTCTCTCTCTCTCTCTCCCTTTCCGTCTCTCTCTCTCTTTCTCTCAATTCAATTCAATTCAATTCAATTCAATATGCTTTATTGGCATGACAAAATTGTACAATTGTATTGCCAAAGCTCGTTAATGAGAAAAAAGAACAGGTCAACATGAAAACAACTATCAGTGATAATAAATCAGGATAATATAGTGTGTGTGCGTGCGTGCGTGCGTGCGCGTGCGTGCGTGTGTGCGTGTGCATTGCGTGTGTGTGCGTGTGTGTTGCGTGTGTGCGTGTGTGCGTGTGCGTGCATGCTTGTCTGTGTGAAGCAGTAACAGGTTTGTGTGTGTGCGCCTTTCTTTCTCCCCCCCCCCCTCCCTCCCTTCTTCCTGATCATAGAGATTGTAGATCACAGGCTCCGTGCCCTGTGGTTATTTGGAAAAGAGCGTCCTCTCCACGCTCGGCGGACGTGTACGACAGTCCCGTTCTGAGTGCACACACGCGTTGCGTACCGCTGCAGCTTTTCACCGCGCATCGCGGCGGAACCGGAGACGAGCCGGCTTTGATCTGACTCTTACCTGCAAGCAGTCTGGGAATGAGCCCAGTATTTCTGGAGAGGCGGGGCTAGGGTGTCCTGTGGGAGGAAGGAGGAGGGGCTAGGGTGTCCTGTGAGAGGGAAAGGGAGGGGCTAGAGTGTTCTGGGGCAGGGGTAAATCGCAGGGGTGTCTGGGCGGGAGGGGCTACTGTCAGTGCAGTTCTGAGGCAGGGGTACATCACGTGGTGGCTGCAGGCGAAGGGTAATCCTCCTCTTCCTCCTGCTGTCTCACTTCATTCATTCCGTGCTTTTCTTGCAGGTGGGCAAAGTGCTTTGGTCACCTTTTAAAAATAAAGTGAACAGAAATATGTTCAAATAAATTCCTACTACAGAAATTATTTTTAATCTAAAAATGCAAATGAATGGTGAGGAAGTGCAGACCAGCCCACTGTCCCCCCCCCCCCACTGGCCCCTCCCATTCCACTGGCCCATCCCCCCACTGGCCCCTCCCAGCCCACTGACCCCTCCCAGCCCACTGGCCCATCCCCCCACTGGCCCCTCCCAGCCCACGGACCCCTCCCAGCCCACTGCCCCCCCCCCCCCCACTGGCCCCTCCCATTCCACTGGCCCCCCCCCCCCCACTGGCCCCTCCCTCCACTGGCCCCTTCCAGCCAGCTGTTGAGAATTCTCACAGGTCGTTTGAAGTTGATTTACATGTCATGTGCCCATGTGTGGCCCCGCCTCCACCTATGGAATTGGGAGCGGGGAGAAAAACACATAAACCCCCACTCATGAGTTTTGGATGCATGAAAAGGCCATTCGTATTACCCCACACCAGAGATGCACACTCTGATATTCCTTTTCTTAGATAGGATTCACCGGCATCCTCACCTAGTAAACGTGTGGAAGGAGACATGCACCGCAGAAAGCCATCAGCACCTTCTACAACACGTAACTCAGAGTGAAATGGAGGCTCTCCCTTATGGTAATGATCGAGGCATCATCTACACGCTCTCAGAGAAGCACGCTTTCCCCTCGCGTCTTTCTGCTGAGCGCAGCTTTCGTAATTAGACTAATTCTGTGATAACACGCCGCACTGCTGAGATCCCTGGTAACTATGCTTCGAGGGCATTTCGGCTTGTCTTCAGACGAATCGCAAAGCGCCAGTAACCCCACCGCGTTGTGGTCAGCCCCCTCCTCCAGTCTTTCCGTCACTTTTGATTCCACGTAGAAGAATCAGGCGCCAGGTTAATGCACGCCATATTATGCGGATCCAAAGGTATGCAGAATGGAAATTTCTCTGTTAGAATGGGGGTTTTAAACATTTTGATACAGACAGTGATCCCCACCCAGGCTCAGCGGCATCCAGGGGATCCCTATGATGAGTTAAAAAGGGTTATATAAAAATAATAAATAAAAATGATATTTTGCATATCAAATCTGGCCGGGGACCCCATACAGTATCTTCAAGAACCCCTAGGTGTCTGTGAACAGGCTGTTGAAAACTGTAGAAGACCTACAGTGCAGTGCTAGCCAGAACCTGGGTCAAATATGTATCTGAGATACTTGATACGCTTCAGATGCTGGTAAAATTTGGCCTATTAACCAAAATGCGCAATTATACGAAACATAAATTTGTTTTTTAATAGAATATTATTTAAAATGCATAGATTATTTTAAAATTTTATGTTGGATATAAAATATTCAATGGAGATCTTCATTGAAAAAAGTTTTAGCCGAGAAATAGGCTTAATCCCTATCTGGGAAACCAGCCCAACGTAGTTCCAATAATTATCTGACCAAGGCCTTTTTCTATTCTATCAAAATTTTATATAAAAGTATAAAATGCTAATTATATATTACCTATAGTACTTCTATTCATATCCTTTATTGTATTTTGCTAATATCTGAATCTAAGAAGTTCCAACAAGACCAGATAATGAATTTCTCAATGTCCTGCCTGTATCAAACGTGATCACCATTATAAGTGCATCAAACATTTCTGAATCATAAGAATAACTCTCTAGACAGCAGAATCCCAGACTACTCTCAGCTGTATACTGGATGAATAAAATAGAGGATAAAACTATCTTTTGTGGGGGTACCCTGTATTTTGGAGTGACCTCCTGGAATATCCCCCAAAGTCATAATATAAAGCTTACGACTGTTTAACTTTTCATATTTATAGTCATAAAAATATACAGTATCTCTCACAGAGCTATGAGTTTCAAAGCTAATATAAATGTCTTGTATAGCATTAAGAACCGACCATCACACTAGTACTGTAGGAAAATTCCAGGGGATTCTAGAGGATTTCTTCTCAGGAAATGTGGGATGACTTTCTCAAAAGTCTTAATGACCTCTGATTTGAGCACGTCTTCACATTTAAAGCAAGCTTTTGTGCGTACAGGTATTACGTTATACGGTATACGAGAGATCTTCCATTCCGATGGTGTTTTAGAGAAAGACTGAGAACCAGCAATGGAGCTCTACACGTAGGCTATAGCTGATCAAGGCCTTCTTTAGGTGCCTTAAGTCCATATTCCTGGATATAAGTTAAGAAGGATTAAGTCCATATTTCTGACCAGCAGCTTTATAATAGTTGCGATGTTCCATCACTGGTCTCAGACTTCATCAAGAAATTTAACATACCATTTGTTAAATTGATGTTCTGTTACTAATGTATTCCTCATCGGACAGGTCATTGTGGACCTGCTGTTCGATGTCCGATAGAGAAGTCACGCCTATCAAATCGGGTGAAGAAGTGATTTAGTTCCATTGACCCAGTATAGTTCTGGAGGTGCCTATCCTATGATTAATTGCATTCTGCTCCTTACATCCTTAATGCTGTCGCATCCCGTAATTGATACCCTCACTTTCACCTGTACTTACATTTTGCTCGTTCCATCGTGTCTTACAGCTTTTTCTAAGCCTCTTTCAATTGACCTCTTTCACTTTTAGAATTTTTTTTTTCTTTTAAAGAGGTGACTCTCCCAATAGACATTTTCTGGGAATTTGTTAGGTAGCTGTCCAGATTTATCAATGAAATTCATTCAATTGAAGTGCATCATTCAGGACTGCTTTTCTTCAACCATATCACACAGTGAGAAGGTCACACCAGCACTGATACCAGAAACCATGGTGGTTAAAGGGTAACTACACCCTAAATCACTGTAAACGTGTTTGTATGCCTACCTTATATTGAAACTTATTCATGCATTCCGTTATTTCAACAATTCTGAAATAATATTTTATATCATAAGAAACTGGTAAAAAAGTGTCTTAAGTGCTGCCCCTAACTGCTCCCCACACTGCCCCCGCCCCAATCGTGATGTCAGAGTACCTCCTTGGAGGTACCTCTATGTCATATGGATAATTGTTTTCAACCACAACGGAAACAGCCGACACCTGATTGGTTAGACCCACTACGTTACTTTAGTTTCAGCTCCACGTTTTTTAATCGGAACAACGTTGCCTCCTGTTCAACTCTCTTATTCCACCTAAATAGTCCATTAATTTGTTTCTGAAAATATTTGAGGTGAGAAATAGGCCATGCAGTTTCTGAATCTTGATTAATATTTGATGTGCAACATCTAGTTTGACAGTTTGATCCGAGTTATACAAAATCATTTGTACAATCCTACGTTAATTTATGCAAATGACGATGGACGCAGCTCCTCCGCCCCCACCCCTCTCTCTCGCTCACCCCACAAAGTATTTTTCTAAATTGTTTCATGGGCAGAGACAGGCTGAAACAGTGGGTGTAGTTACTCTTTAAGGTTAGGATGATATGCGTCTCAATGCACGAGTGCTGATCTGGGATCAGTTTGGCCATTTGGCTCATGGTGGTTAAGGTTATGATATGAACAGGGGGAGCCTGATCCTAGATCAGTACTCGTGTTTTATACACTCTACTGCCTCATGCGCTTGTTTAAATAGAGAGTACCTGTCCTGTTCTCTCCTTTGTTACACCCCGCTAGGTAAATCCAGCATCAAAACAGCGTTTAACAGCCAGCTCGTAAAAACTCCCGGAGTCTGTGTGTGCAATTATTGCGCGATCATTGTCTAATTCGACGGTAATGTGAGTGCTTTGAATTACGCGTTTAAAATAAATAACATTTAAAAAAATTATGATTAATCAGGCACAGGACACCGATATAAGTCCAGCTGTTACCACCCCTCAATGTGCAGTGGGGTGACTGAGTATCATCGCGGTATCATTAGCCTATCAGCTTGCAGGTATGGAAACCGCTGGACCATCATTAGCCTATCAGCTTGCAGGTATGGAAACCGCTGGACCATCATTAGCCTATCAGCTTGCAGGTATGAAAACCGCTGGACTATAGATATCTGTCATCGGAGCTCTCTCACCGACTCCCGTTCACAGCTTATTCCAACTCAGTGCTCAGGAATGTGGTATTCCCGCGTGGAAGAGATGCTGGGTGGGATAGCTCGACACTGGTGGCAGCCTTGCGGTGCATCTGGTGTTTGCGGGGAGGAGAAGAGTCCTGTTAGACTGAGATCTAATCTTCTGGAAGGAGCCTCCAGGGAGGGTGCGGGAGCGGTGGGAACAGCGAGAGAGCGTAACCATCAGACAATCTCAAACCTGCTTTCCCTCTCCATGTCTAACAGGATCAATCCTTTAAGAAAACGCGGACTTTTAGTATTGATTTTGACCGCTGTGACTCCACCGTGCATTCTACCTTTTGATTCAGCCGGTACGGAGACCGAATTATTTGTTCATCGTCACAGAGGAGTTTTGTGAATGTAATCCAGCCCACCTGGGTTCTATTCTATATCATGGAGTCAGGTTTGTCACCTGAGGTCATTTTATGATTCAAACATTGTTTGAGTGACCTCATCTCAGGGCTCAGGGCTTCTTTCTTGGCGCACGGTTTGCGATTTTGGCAAGCTGAAGAAACTTCTATTTTCACAATGGTTTTTGGCAAAAGCGCGCCAGACCCATTTGCATGTGTAATTCTCTGGCAAGCAGTCGTTCTGGAGCACTTCTAAGCGCCATCCCAGATGTACTTATTCCTACGCAGTTGTTCGTTTGGGAAACTGAGCTAATTAGTGGCAGTGTGTATGTCACTTTGCCAGTTGTGTGTGTGTATGTGTGTGTGAGAGTTTGCGTTTGTGTACGTTTTTCCTTGTTGTACTGTCTCTAATAAATCATGTACCTTGAACACAGGCTAGAGAGTGTCGTTTATGCTATCGCCAAACATTGGTTTCTCAGAGATCGTAAACTGAATTTTAGCTCTTGTCATGCAAACATGAATCATTATATTTACTATATCATACATATTGGGTGTGTGTGTGTGTGACTGGGTTACATTTCAAATTCAGAAAAGCTTAAAATTATGAATCCCAAATGGCCAAAAATGCCAAAATGGCCGCATGGCAATAACGCTATAGTAGTTATTGTAGTTATAGTTATATACTTGTACTATTCTCTCTCTCTCTCTCTCTCTCTCTCTCTCTCTCTCTCTCTCTCTCTCTCTCTCTTTCTCTCTCTCTCTCTCTCTCTCAGTTTCTCTTTCCCTTTCTTTCTCTCTGTCTCTATCTCTCTTTATCTTCTTTTCTCTCCCTCAGAAACAGAAAATAGACTAAAGATATTTTTCTACTCCATCTGTGTATCTACATATCTACTTGTTATTGAGCTCCTGAGGCCTCTTGACATGCCCTTTACTTTCCCTCTCAATAGCAGCGAAGGTGGACGGGCACGGGAGTTATTGACATAATGTCAGGACGCTGTGCTGTCACGGCCTGTGCTGTTCTCCCTCTCTCTCTCTCTCAAGTACTGTATGTAAGTCATGTGACGCATGCTTTCACAAACAACCAATCACAAAAGCTGGTTGAGCAAGCTGTCAAAAGAGCTGTCCAGAAATAAAAAAAGGAGATGTTCTGAGAAGTTAGCGAATGGTGACACTGACAGTGTTACTTAAACAGTAATTGATATGGCAGATAAACGTTACGCAGCGCTCTTTGCCAGCTGGTCGCCGCCCTTATATTAAGCCTCGCTGTTTTACCTCAGATAGTGCAGGACCTGTTATTTCCTCATTCGTGAGGACAAACAGGATTTTCTCTTTTTGCGAGTTGAGTAATGGCACTCACTGTGACTTGTCATCCTCTCCGCGCTGTTTTGCTAATTTTTAACAGTGAGGCGTTCGTACAGACAGTAATGGTTTGTACATCTCATGCAGGGCTTTAACTTTCCGTGACTAGACTACATTCATCACGGCGCTCTGATGGGCCACTTCTCTGAAAGAAGGTCTTATGTTTGAAAGAACAGGAGAAGAGGAAGGTAGAAATGTGGTGTTGTTAATGGGACAAACTCAGCCCGTTCAATGTCTGAGAGCATAGAGCTGATTTCAGCTTCAAACTACAACAATGGCTCCATTCCATAAAGGAACCTCAGCCTTCAAAGCGCTTTCATTAGATTACATTACAGGCATTTAGCAGACGCTCTTATCCAGAGCGAATTAGACAACTTTTTAGCATTTTTTTTTACATATTATCCATTTATACAGCTGTATATATACTGAAGTGATTCAGGTTACGTACCTTGCTCAAGGGTAGAACGGCAGTGTCTTACCTGGGAATCGAACCTGCAACCTTTGGGTTACAAGGCCAGTTCCTTAACCATTATATTACACTGCCACCCTTTCAATGTACATGGCCATCATTCAAAAAAAGGTAGTGTCTGTGGAAGACAGGTGACCTTTGACCTTTGAGAGCCTACCTGTTGCATCTGAACTAGACGGGTAGGATCGCGCCCAATCGTAGACCCCCGTAATCAGCTCTGGAGAACTCCCACAGTCACCTACCCTGCAAAGACCAGCAGGGGGAAACCAAGGGCTGAATTGATTCTACAAACAACAGATCAATATGGCTTGAACCACGAGTCCATCGATCAGTGGACACGCGGAGGCTAATTATGTTCTTCTTTGTCCACTTCTTCCAGGTGAAGCCCTGGAGCACGGCATTAAAATTGTGGTTAAAAACAAACGGGAATATTCTTTAGCCAGTGTAAACGGCGTACAGTTATTTTCTCACCTCTTCGCAAGGAGAAAAGGCTTCAACCATATGTTTTGTTTGATGCTACACATTTATTGCAATAGTTTTTTAGAAGGACATTTTGTCTATAAGCTACCAGTGGGGAAATCCCTGCTGATATTCTTTCAGGTTATTGTGGTTGTAAGATGGATCCGCAGGTGTTTTGCCGTGGAGAGAATGCGGTGGTATTAGATTCCGCAAGAACAGAAAATCCCAGTTAAGCTTCCGCTGAAAATTATTCATTTAGCCTCATGGCTTTGCAGTGTGCATATTCATATTCATATTCATATTCATATTCCACCTCAGAGCGAAGGGCGATGAGGGCTCTTTCCGTGCAGACGACATTAGGCTGTGACATTAGTAACATCACTCGCCTAATATTGAACAATGTCCTTGGGAACACATTATATCCATGGAAAAATGAAACGGCGTGTGGTATTCCGAGGCGGCGAACTCGCCCTTAAACAGGAAGCCTGATTCAGAGCCTGTTGTGCTCAGATGGGGTCTTTACACAAGTGACCTTTTTTGTCTCTGTCACTCTCCGGCGCTGATCGCCTCTTTGGGAGCGTTCGCAGTGCGAGACGATCCCTCGTTAAGGGCGAGTGTCAAAGCGGAGCGCCAAGAGAGGGTACGGCGAGCCTCAGGGCGAAACATGAAACATGACACAGGAGGGTTCAGGAACCATGGAGATGCAATGGCAGGGCAATATTTCCCATTATTGACCTAGAAGGGGCGGATCTAATTAATTTACTTACAGTCGAATTTACAACTAAACCCCTGATGAAATGTGAGTATAAAACATTTTTAAAAGTATTCTCGTGGGATCGGAGGCTTTCTCGAAGGCCCTTATCCTGGTCATGTCACGCAGTTTAAGAGAATTTCCCCCCACACACACACACACACACACGTTACCCATTTCAATTCCACACACCTCACACTCTAATGAACTTTGCTGCAGAGTTCATATCTCTCTCAGTTTACAGATTTAGTCAACAGCCTTCAATTAAAATGAATTAAAATGGGGGACTTTTAGGTTGAAAGGCGCGAGAGGTGAACGGAATGGCTTTTGGATTCAGAGGGAAGAGACGATGATATTCGTAGTAAAAACTGGTGATGGGATAGCAATTAACCACAGATGGTGAAGACTGAGCGTCGTTGTGCTTCCTGGCCTTGAGTCGGAATTAATTAAGATTATAATAGTCTGCTGCCAAGTAGCTGACGTAACTGAGGTCTCAATCCTCTAACGGAAGAATCGATGACTGTTACATCAGATCACTGTGGGTCATCACTCATCTCTAGTGTTGTTTTTCAGTCTGGGTTCCCTTCACACCTCATTTCTGCTCTTTAGACATTAGTTATTCGCTTGTTTTTTTACATCATAGCAAGGCACATTTATTTATTTTTTTCTTATTTAATTTGATGCAGAACTAATAACATTATAAGGGGGACATTAAAGCCAAAAATATATTAAGATATAGATGCAGAAATGTCTTTCAGTGGTATGAATATTTTCAAAATATGATTTTTTTTATTTCTATTTTAGAAGCAGCATTTTGCATGGGTGACAACGAGTCATGAGTGCCATAGGCTATTGCAGAGGCCGGGAAATGTGTGAATAAATTATTATCTGGCTGTCCATCAAATGGGACAACATGCAAAATGAATACAGCTCTGTCTGTGTCCACTCAAAACCTTCGAAATCTGCCACACAGAATGGCAAGCAAATGGTAGTTTGACATATCATCTGTTCATTAGACAAGAAACAGGGTTAAAAAGCACAAAATCACCCATTACTTAAAAAAAGAAAAATGTTGTTGAAGAGGAACCTTGTATGTATGTTATTTTATTGATGTGATTCTCCAACATCTCCACTGGCTTTTCTGGTTTGGCATGGCATTGATTTATTTTTTGATTTTGGGATATTTTATTGTTTTAAACTGCATTAACACTTGGGTTCCTTACAGAAATTAAAAATGAAAAGAGAGATATATTGATTATTAAGATTTGTCAGGGGAGGTAATGAGACGTGCAATGATCACTATCATTGATATTGAACTGATTTGTGATCCTGGATAGATGCAGATAGTGCAGTAGATCGGTATGGTGCTGTGAAACAGGCATCCTATCTTTACTACAGCCACATAGACTGCTGGGAGCCCGTAAATAATGTCTTCTGCCAACGGCGTGCATCAGTAATGTTGAGACTGTACAGCAGGTACGTACGGCTCTTCCCTGTGGTCACATAGCATACAAGGGCAGACTTGGTGTAGTACGTCCTGTCTTACTGACAGAACAGATCAGTGGAGAAAGACAATCCCAGGCCCACTACAGGGCAGGTGTAGTACGTCCTGTCTTACTGACAGAACAGATCAGTGGAGCTAGACAATCCCAGGCCCACTACAGGGCAGTTGTATAAAAGAGGACTATGTGGGTGCTCTACAACCAGGGCAAACAAACTATAATACAGGACTCTTTTCCTGGACAACTTCACTGGGAATAACCCGGAATAAGGAAAGCCGGAGATGGGAAAGAAAGGGAAAGGGGAAACTCCTCCTTTTCTTTTGACAGTGAGGAAGAAGTTGAAACGTCAGTTTCCCCTTCTCACTATACATGTCTTCTGCTCTGAGCTCCTTGTGCTCCGGCCTTTCTTATTTCGGGTTAGTCCCAGTGAAGTTGCTTGCATAAGGAGTTCTTTATTATAGAACAGATCAGTGAGTTTTTGAGTTTCTGCACTTATGGGGCTATGATTTAGGGACACCAGCTTAGCCCACAGTCTAATATGTTATACCCACTGCTGGAATCGCTGCTTTCTTATGATCCACTGTGAAGAACCTGTTTCCTGTCTGATTCAGTGGGTCTGCATGCGGGGATAGAGCGAGTAAAAGATGATCTATGATCCAGCTGACTACACCGCCATGCCCCACTGCTGTTATGGCAACCGCATGAGCAGTGCGATGCTTTAGGGGTAAAGCCAGTGGGTAAAACTGGCTGCTTTACCCCTAAAGTAGCGTACCGCGCATGCTGTTTCCATAACAGCAGTGAGCCATAGAAGAGCCATCTTAGACCTTGAGGGCTTCAGGTCCTTCTTTTTTTAGTCTCATTTCAATTAGCAACTGGAAGCGAAACAGGTGATTCACTGTCTGAATAATTACTTAATTTAAGGAAGTTTTTCAAAATTCTCCAGACCAGGACTAATCAGGTCTGGCCTTGGAGGGCTGCTATTCCATAGGGCTCTTTTAAAAGCACTGAAACTCTCAAAACTGGATCTTTATTAGCCTGTGTAATATTCCGCTTCTTCTTAAGGGAGTCTAACTTTAGGGTTTAACTTCTGCGGGCTCCTGATCTCCTTATGGAAGAAACCTAATCTTGCTTCTGTTTTTGTCTTTAGTTCCTGTGTCATAGTTCGTAAGCTATAATTATTGACGTGGGAGTTTAGGGACTGTTGCATCCTGGACTACAGGTCATTGACTGTAGTTCCTGAGCTATAGATATTAGAGTATAGTGGCTAGTGCCCGGGTTATGTTTCCCACTCATACTCCTATGGTTAACTGAGCTGTTGTGTGTGAATCTAGCCTTTGACTGGGTCCACATTTAAAGATATTTTTTTGTATCCAAGTACTGTACTGTTCTGTACTGTATTGTATTCAAACCAACTAGGAGACTCCAGGCAGGCCTTTAGTACTGTATCCAAACCAACTAGGAGACTCCAGGCAGGCCTTTAGTACTGTATCCAAACCAACTAGGAGACTCCAGGCAGGCCTTTAGTACTGTATCCAAACCAACTAGGAGACTCCAGGCAGGCCTTTAGTACTGTATCCAAACCAACTAGGAGACTCCAGGCAGGCCTTTAGTACTGTATCCAAACCAACTAGGAGACTCCAGGCAGGCCTTTAGTACTGTATCCAAACCAACTAGGAGACTCCAGGCAGGCCTTTAGTACTGTATCCAAACCAACTAGGAGACTCCAGGCAGGCCTTTAGTACTGTATCCAAACCAACTAGGAGACTCCAGGCAGGCCTTTAGTACTGTATCCAAACCAACTAGGAGACTCCAGGCAGGCATTTCTCCTTTTCCTCTCCCAGCTGTACCTGTACGGGTGAGTTTTGTCACATCCCTTTATGTGTGCCGCGGGCGATATCTGACACGGCCCACATCGATTCTGGAAGCACAGGCGTCCGCCACCGGCATTTCGGAAAGCCGTGCATCAGAACACGCGTGTGGGATTTCCCCTCTTAACTCTTTGCTCTTTACGTGTACCAGCACCCGGCCTGTCACCATGAAATCAGCGGCCTGTCACACATGACAACAGAGACAATACAGAAATTAAGGGAATATTAAGTTAATTTAATCAATAATCCCCAGTACACTGAAGCACAAAGCTTTCCTACCAACTGTTGGACAAACAGGAGGTGGGGCAGGTGGGTTATACTCAGTCAGGAGGTGGGAGAGGGGTTATACATATTGAGGAGGTGGAAATGCTGACAGACACAGGTCCACAGACGGTATTTACCATGGGGAGGTGGGAGGCGGCAGCAGTGGGGTCTATGTACAACCAAACTTTTGGTCAGTCAGCACTCAAACTCGAACCGTAAGGATGTCAGTGTTGAAAACAAACCAGGATGAAAAAATATATAAGTTTGCGGTCAATATTTTTGGGCGAACGTTTGACATCCCGCGTTCCAGAAGCCTCGGGGCACAGGAAGTGTCACGCCCCTTTCTGCTCTTGCATTCTCCCAGACCCCTCCGTTTGATCGTCATGCTGTTTACCCGGCGTTCAGAGGTTCGAATATGCTATTTACTCTTCATCGATTCCTTCTACTTTTCACCCTGAAAGGGTTAACACTCTGACCCCCGTCAATATCAGTCAGAGAACTGAGTCTTTGCTGCCAAGTTAAATGTGCAACTTGTCTATCGAGTAAAAGGAGAGGGGGAATAAACAAGAAGAAGAAAAAGAACAGATTGGCAGCTGTCCCAGATGAGGTCAGATCATTAACCCTTTCAGCCCATTGGTGTAGAGGCTGTCAAACACATTTATATTTTTCTCTTAACTCAAAGGGAAGTTTTGAGAAAGGTTATGGTTAGCATGTTTCAGTGATACTCAGCCCAAACACAGCATGTCAGTATCTTTAATACCGCCGAGCGCAATAGACAACCGATTCTCCTGTCAGCGATTTCATTACAAACAATCCAACAGGCTGCTGATATAAATGTCAATAATTAATACACACTATGAATGTCTCCTTTGGGAGGAGAGACAATTGATCATTGATTTTCATGTTATCTTTTTCTCTTTTCTCTTTTCTCTTTTCTCTTTTCTCTTTTTCTCTCTCTCTCTCTCTTTATCTCTTTGTCTGTCTCTCGCTCTCTCTCTCTCTCTCTCTCTTCCTGGTAATGTTGCATCTTTATTCCCCATTTCTCACACACCGCGCCCCCGTGAGAGTGTGACTTGTTTTGGCTTGGGGATAGGGGGGATGGCGGGGGATGGCGGGGGGGGGGGGGCGACGGGCAGAGAAGTTGGCCTATCAAAATGATTCCTGGGTTCACACAGCATGAGGTTTCAGCATCTCTCAGTCAAAGCAGGGTGAGATGGCCGTCACTGGGCTGCTTATCTATTACTTGGTGCAACAGTATTTGGAGCAAGTGCTATGAGAGTTTCATGCACTTTAGGTGCGTGCGTGCGTGCGTGCGTGCGTGCGTGCGTGCGTGCGTGGTGGTATCATTTTTAAGGAACTGAGTTTGTAACTGAAAGGTTGCAGGTTCGATTCCTGCGTAAACAAACCTTGTACCCAGTATAGTATATCCAGCTGAATAAATAGATAAAAATGCAAAAAAAAATTAAAGCTGTGTAAGTCACTCTAGATAAGTGTGTGTGTGTGTGTGTGGGTGCACCTCCCATACACACCTGCCTGGAGCTACCCTGCCCTAACCTGTATCAGTGCCAGAGATAAAGGCTGCGTATGCACACGCACACACACACACCAATGCACACACGCACACACACACAAAACACACATGCACACAAAAACACAAACGCACACACACACACACACACTACAATCTGCAGCAAACAAAAGTTTATCTCTAACCTTTCTGCACAAGGTTATGAAAACATTTGGGCACACAGTTCTTCCCAACAATGTACATGGAACAAATAAATTATAGAATTCTAAAAGGACCATTAATGTTAATACAGTTTTATAGCTGTAATAAATACCTGCCTTTTTCATGCAGTTATACTAAATTACCAAGATTTATAGAGATGTTTGTGCACAATTTTAACTGGAGCAAAGGCAGATAGAGTACTTCAGTGCTTTTACCTCTTATGTGTGCATATTATGGTGTTGCAGTAGGTGTTACGCCGTTTAAGATTGAAATATGTGGGTGCCACCTTGCAGAGGGCACTTATGTTGAAATGTGGAGTAACCTGCTATGCAGGACTGGCTGCTGCAGCTCTTTCTGCACCTGTATTTCTAGGTCATGTGTATCTTAGAGATTTATTATGTACATTTAACATAATTTATCATTGTGGAGAGGTACGGTTCAACTGTTTGGCAAATAGGCCCGCAGAAAAACATGGCCCGATTTTGTAAGATAACTGCAACACTGATTGTGTGTCTGTATGCATTATCCATGGCGCACAGCGACAGCAGCACACCTTTGTTGTCTGTGAGAGCGACGGTTCTGAGTCTGACTCACCTTTCCTGCATAATACAAGGACTCTGAGACGCATTTAAAAGGAGCAACCTGCTGCAGCTGACTGCTTTTATAGGATTTGTGTTATGAGGTCAGATGTGTGATGGCTCAGACAAGCGGTTGGAGTTGTGATTTCTCTCTCACCACAGAGGTAATCTTTCAGCTCTCTGGAGCCGTAGCGGCTCACGGACGGGAAGGGCAGCGGACGTCACCGCGCTGAGCTCGTAGCGTAAATGACGCACGGAGTGCGTTTCTTATTGCCCGTGTGTCTGCTGAGGCTCCGGACAGCTTATTGTTTGGAGACAAATGACAGAAAGGTCATCTTACGCTGAATGCTTGGAGCGACGGGCGATACTGTTTTTTCAGGCGAGCAAGCCGTTATGTTCAATGTCACGGGAACTAAAAAAATATGCCTTCTTGTGTTTATGTTCGTTTACGGCAGTTTACAGCGAGTGAAAATAGAAACCATTTTTTCCACAGAGATTTTTTTTTTTAGCACAGGTGTATCCAGTAGAGCTTGCTCAGGTGTTAATGACCCTGCCAACCCTACCCTCCACCTGACCAAAGATCTGTCCCCTCAGCAAAGCCACAGACCCAGAGCGTGCTCAGCTCTGCTTTACCAATTATGAGCTTCCCAGCTCACCACGGACCTGTTTGTCAAGTTAAATATTGAAGTGGAGCAATCAGTCTGAGCTTGAAGTGCCATAAAAGTGTCAGCCCGCCACTACCCGTTATTGTTTTGTGTTGCCACGGATACCTGGCACCGTCCCAGTGGACGTTGTAAACTTGAGCAAGCGCACAGGTATTTGAAGAACAATTCGGAGTAAAACAGGCAGATGGGGGGATTATGATCGCCTTAGGGCCGTAAGGTGTAAGACAATAACAACAGCAACCAAAAAAAAAAAAAGATCACTGCGGTTTATCTCAAGGCGTTCTTTGTGCCGGCGATCGAAGGTTTTGTGCTGTTTTCTGTTGCGTGCGAGGAATGCTGTAATTCTAATCTCGGCATTATCCCGTTTCCAAAAAAAAAAACACAAAATCAATTCCGCTCTGGCGCTTCTCTCTCCGGCTGCTTTAGAGATGAAAATGATGTTTATGTTTGAAATAACCTGCTGCCTCATTTAGTGCACTGCAGTCATAATGTCTATCAGTTCCTCATCTTAAACTGCAAACTGCTATATATGTGTTTGCCTTTAATGCAACCAGTGAAGCAAGACAAAAATGTGTGTGCTCTCTCTATCTCTCTTTCTCACTCTCTCTTTCCCTCTCTCATATCTATATATCTATATTTCTCCATCTATCTATCTGTCTGTCTGTCTGTCTGTCTATCGAACGTATGTATTTATGTACGTACACACGTACCAAATCAAATATAAAAGTTTCACCCAGAGCAACTGTCCGAGTGTGTGGAAAAGATCTCCACACCATCTGTTAGTGTCTATAAACCACACGCGGGGAACTGTGTGTAATTGTAGTGTTTGGAGATCAGAGATTTTAAATCTTACAGAATTCTGGCCTGCTCTGTCTCAAATGACCCCGCATGAATAGTGGGGCAAGTTGAGCAGAGCAGAGCAGCTACAGTTAAAGCATTACCTGACGGCCTTCGTGGTTCTCTCGGCTCGGCTCGGCTCAGCTCGAAAGGGGGTGGGGGCGATGCAGTACAGAGTTTAGAGAAGATGTCTGACAGTGGAGGGTGTGTTAAGTAATTAGTGTTGTGAGGGTGAGGTGGGGGGGCGGGGGGGCTGTGTCCGAATCAGAACCCTGCTGCATACTGTCTCCTGTGTGCTGTGTACTAGCTTGTGTACTAACTTGCAGTATGCAACAAATGTCCTCCATACTATTTTTCAGCTGTTCCACCCTTTTGCGTGACCATGTGACGTGTTGTGTTTGTTGTTATTGAAGAAAACCGTCAGCAATGCTGCGCCTAATTTTTTAAAAAGCGAAGCTGCTCGTCATATTTATGCGACCAAAATGTTTGCATACTTAAAAAGTATATTCCCGAATATACATGGCGAAAACTCGGAAATAAGTATATCAGCTGGGGGTTTTAAGTATACTACATTTATAGAAAATCTTGCCTACTTAACAACTTTATGATCCAGTGTATTTAACAAGCATACTCAATAGTATGGATTGGCGCTGATTTGGGCCTTAGCCCTGTGGAACCTGTTGCATTAGTGCTCGCTCACACACATCGCCCCCTGCTGGTTTAGATGGGACAGCGCCCCCCACGGGATGGAGAGAGAGAGAGATGTGTGCTGAATCGTAAACAAAAATAACAGGCAGTGAATTAAAGAGCTCTTAGAAGAAGGAGGAAGTTGAGTATGTCTAAATAGTGCTCGGGGAAAATAAATAAAGTGAATCAATTGTAATGTCTTGACCTGGAGTGATCGGGCATCGATGCATTAAATTAGACGACTTACATTTTATACAACAAGTTTTTTTTATTATTCCGTCCTGAACGTGGCGTCGGGATTGAGAGGTCCGACCCACTTTTGCTCCTGTATTTCAGAGAGGGAACCAATTTACTTATTCTTGTCTCTGGGCTAGTTAAAGCCACTAAGGATAGACGCTTCTACATCCGTTTATGAACGCTGACCGAACACGGCTAAAAATAAAGCCCATTGAGTTGAAAGAGGGTCAAGCGGGACCGTACATTTTACAAAAAAGCCTCCTACCGTACAAGTGTTTGCACCACATTCTGTCTGGGGGTGAGATAAACAGCGCCGTGATCCGAATGACTAAAGAACGCGCGGACTGGCAGCAGCGACTAATGACACGGTTTTAATAGTTAATGCTAATGGTTCTGCAAAGCCGCCTCGCTTTAGCGCCACGCTAGGAAGCACTTGCCCCCTCTTGTGCTACTCGAACAGGACGCTCGTCGCGCTAAACTTCAGCCTCACATTCCTGGTCCTTTTTTAAATTTTGTATCTGAAGCTAATTAGGGGAGCTCAGATCTTAACCTCTAGCAGGCGCACGCTATACGCAACGTCGTTCTTCTTTTTTTAATTGGACGAATCATTAGTCTCGGTTGCGCGTAACGGCCTGAATTCCGAGCTGATGAACGCTGGTCTGAAACCCTGACCTGAGAGGAGGGGGAATGCCCGGCGCTAATTAACGGCGATACCTCCTGGTTCTTTTCTCGAAACGTCTGCCATAATCAGCGGGAAACTGCCCCCAAGTCCCCCCTCTGGAGTTCCTTAACGCGCGACCACATCAAAGACTGGGCGCACACACACGCTGAGATAAGCAGCGATCCGCAGCCCGGTGCCCGGGTCAATCTCATTAACACAGGGTCATGGTTATCGATAGACGGACATGTTTTCATAATAAGGTCTTTCTAAATTGGGCTTGGACTCCAAAGTAGGCGTGCTCATCAAAGATCAAACTCTCATACCAACATCCATACGTGCCATCGCAAGAAGGTTTGCTGTGTCTCCTAGCACAGTCTCAAGAGCGTGGAGGAGATACTGGGAGACAGGCCATTACACGAGGAGAGCTGGACAGGGCTGTAGAAGGGCAACAACCCAGCGGCAGGTCAGATATCTGCTCTTTTGTGCGAAGAGAAACAGGAGGAGCACTGCCAGAGCCCTACAAAATGACCTCCAGCGGGCTACTCGTGTGCATGTTTCTGACCAAACTGTCAGAAACAGACTCCATGAGGGCCCAACGTCCTGGAGTGGGACCTGTGCTCACAGCCCAGCACCATGCAGCTCGATTGGCATTTGCCAGAGAACACCAGAATTGGCAGGTTCGCCTTTGGCGCCCCGTTCTCTTCACAGATGAGAGCAGGTTCACACTGAGCACATGTGACAGACGTGGAAAAGGTCTGGAGACGCCGTGGCGAATGTTATGCTGCCTGCAACATCATCCAGCATGACCGGTTTGGTTTAATTGACTTGGTGTCATACTGTGATGATTAAGTGTTCCCTTAATTTTTTGGAGCAGTGTATATACAGTGCCCTTCCAGTGGCGGCTGGTGATCTAAATATAGGTTGGGGCGCTAGCATTTCTAAAAAAAAAAAAATACATCTGACTTTGACTTTAAACAGAAAAAACAAGCTACCGTGTGTCTCAGTTGCATAAGACAGTTTGATTGGCAACAGTGGAGGACAGTTTTTCAAGTAAGACATCACTGAACTAGAGTGCGGATCGGGCCGCATATTTCTGTCCGAACCCGACCGAGCCCGAGATAGTAGTAACCGAGCCCGACCCGAACCCGACAGGAATTCTGCTTTTTATGTCCGAACCCGACCCGAGCCCGACGCAGTTAAGGCACTGAAGCGCTGACATTGTGTTTCCGTCACGCAGTTGTTGTTACCATGGTTACAGCTTCTCTGTTTAGTGGTCACTGGGCACCTAAATGACCGTCAAAAGGCATTGTTTTATTGGTAGATAACAGACACACACAATATTCGGTATCATTTTTATTTATTTCACACTATATTTTCACCAAAAACAACTTGAAGCACCATGTGAAGTAAGCTAACCCATCCCAATTAGTACAGTAATACCTTGACATACAAGTTTAATTCGTTCCGTGACCGAGCTCGTTACTCGGTTTACTCGTATATCAAATCAATTTTCCCCATTGAAATTAATTTAAATACCATTAATCCGATCCAGCCCCCCAAAAAACACCCTAATTTCTTTGTTACGTTGTTATAAAAATGAGAAATGTATTTATAAATAATAAATAATTAATACAAAATATAATACAAAGATAATAAAATAGAATATAAAGAAATAAACTGGTTCTAAACTTAATTGCTACATTATTATTCTTCACTTACACTTAATCTTCATCAGTGACGTTTGCATCTTTTTCATAGATTTTTCGCCACTGTGCCCTTCACTATTATTGGCACCCCTGGTAAAGATGAGTAAAAAGGGTTATAAAAAATTCACCGTTTCATGAATTAGCTTAATCTCACACTGAAAAAATGAGAAAAATACCCTAACCCTAACCCTAACCTTTAATTGAAGTGAATTTATTATGAGAAAATAAAATCCCTCATCAAGAAATAATTATTTTTAACAAAACCACGTGTGCCACAATTATTGGCACCCCTGCATTTATATATAGAATAGAATAGAATTTGTAATATTTGGTCGTATATCATTTGCATGCTATGAGGAGACTTTTGGAACCCTTTCTTCTGAGAGTTTAGATCGGGTTCCTTTATGGAGACACAGAGGAGCCTTTTGGAACTCTTTCTTCTGAGAATGTAGATAGGGTTCTTCTATGGAGACACAGAGGAGCCTTTTGGAACTCTTTCTTCTGAGAATGTAGATAGGGTTCTTCTATGGAGACACAGAGGAGCCTTTTGGAACTCTTTCTTCTGAGAATGTAGATAGGGTTCTTCTATGGAGACACAGAGGAGCCTTTTGGAACCCTTTCATCTGAGAGTGCGTCCAACACCCCAGTATTTAGAATCGAGACATTATCTGAATAATCTCTTTATGTGTCCAAAGGATTATTGTCTTTTTGAGTCTAACTGGACTCTTAATCCTGTTTGCAGGTATGGCCCCTCACTGAAATTTGAAATGGGCCAGTTTTGCCCATTACTCATACTTTTGGGTAAATGTCACCAATATATAAATGGCAGACAGTGTCTTTGTTTGTATCTTTTTTGCTTATAGGCCTTCATCCAAAATGCTTAATTGGAGCAGAAGGTTTTTAGTAATTTTGAGACTTAAAAGGAATCTTAAAAGGAGTAAAAGGCATTATGTCTTCCTCTCTGCTTCTTGTATTCAGCCTACTGTAGCTTTATCACTTTCTCCTTATAAAATGCGTGGATGCTGGTAAAACCTTCAGATCAAACACGGCAGGTCTCGTTCCCCAGGGGAGGCTAGTCCAGGCCTCTCAGCTGGTGCCGCCTTTGTTTCCCTCTCCATTGAAGTGAACTCCATGTTGAAGTCATTTTTTTTAATTTATTTGAAGGCAGCGGGGATTCTGTTTCATGGTTTAAATCGTTCACTTTGAGAGTGGACTGGATTGCATGTTAGCTGCATCATAGAGCTGTATCTACAGTGCGTGACAAGAGGAGTTTCCGGAATATGTCCAACCTGCGTAGTGGGTAGTTGGGTAGTTTTCCGCGTCGACACATATATTTCCAGAAACTTCTGCACACTCCCGGGCCGCGTCTGTGATCGGAAATGTCTGGACTCAGATATTCCCGGATATTCCCAATTAGAGGTGTGCAGCCATGTCTGGTAATTTATGCCAAGTGTCTGGACAAGGACGCCTCCGTGTACGATATTTTGTCCGTCTCCAACGACAGACGCAGTTTGGATTTGAGCACTGTAGTGTCCGCCCCATTCTCATGCAGTGGTAGTTTGCACACGTTGCTCCAACCAACAGTCAGCCCTCTGGGGGGTTCCTCTGGGGGGGTTCCTCTTCCCTGAACAGAGGCCAGGTAATAAAGCATCGATTCACCCGCTGGGCTCGGTTACCTTTGTACAATTTACTCTCATCGCATAAGTGACAAGCCGGTCACACGCAGCACACCTCAACTCAATTAGGGTAGCCGTCCCTGCTAGCTTATTTCCGTGTGGTGTACATACGTGTGTCACAGACGTATCTGGCCTGATATATAGCCGGTTTAGTGAGGCTGCCCTATTTCCAGGCATCTCGCGCAGTGGAGACAGTGCAGAGGAGGGACAATAGAGACTGTCTGCGTGTACCTACAGTGCTGAGAGAAATGGGGATGTCTGCAATAATCCTGCAAAAGTACTTGTTCATTCCATTATTCATTTTCTCAACAGACGGCCTTAATGACCAGCAGACTTGCGTGCAGTAGCTTACCTTTGACATGTCTGCTAACGGGCCTCTCGCCAAACGATTCAAGCCAATTGAAGCAGCGGCCTTCTGTTTGCAAGGGTTGCTTTTTTAGCCTCTGTCTCCGCTCAGAAAAAGAGGTTCAGAGGTACTGGGGAGAGTGTTGGGGGGGCTGGACTACAGCTTGAGGGGCTAGGACACTGCAGGACAGGGAGGGAGTCCGGACTCCAGCTTCAGGAGTATCTGTGGACCAGCAGACCTGCCTTTCTGACCCTCGCAATGCAGCAATTCTGGCTTCACAGCGCAGATGAACACGCCCTGTTTGGGTCACGGGGAGGCGTGGGGGCGTGCACGCGTGCATTTCTGCTTGTAGGAATACATTGCCACATTCACCCCCTTCTGGAACCACAGTGTGTTTGTTTAAAGAAAGATGGGGGAGGCGGGGGGAGAAGGAGAGAGAGGATTTGGAATAAAGGAACGAGCCCTGAGGGGAATGGGAGACGGTAGGTGAGGAAGTGGAAAGAAGAATAAAACTGGGGAAAAAAGACAGGAAAGGCAAATTGTTAAAAAGGTTTTTCAGCGCTCTCATCTCCTCCTCGTGGAGCCCCCCCTCTGTGCTGGGGTCTGCCGCTTGGGAATGGCGGATGAGATCTCCAAAGTGGCGCGCAACATTTGCTTTCCGTTGCCGTGACGTTGTTAGGATGCTGGCGCTGCACTGGAGGGTCACCCCCCCCCGCCCCACACACAATTTTTCTATTTTTATCCCGGTTTAGAACGCCCGGTTGCGTTGGTGTGTATTTGCTCTTTTCCAAAAACCCCCTTCTGGCAGTTTGGAAGAGCGGAGACAAGAGAGCGAGCCAAAAAAAATTAAAAATGTCATCAGCTAACCCATCTCTATACGCGTTACGCGACGCCGGATTGTGCCTCCGGTCAGGAACAGCCGTGACATCAGCTAACGCGTCCCTATACGCGCTACACGACGGCCGATTGTGCCTCCGGTCAGGAAAGGCCATACAGCTGTGATCCTTTCCTGATTGTTCCCTCAGGCACAGTTTTTTTCATTGTGGAGTGTCTTTATTATTCCTTTTGTAGAGCATTCCCCCCCCCCCCATGCCTGCCCCCCTGTGCCAGCTGGATGCCTCTGTCTGGCGCTCGGCACGTTCATTCGTCATGGCAACAGGGGCACTGGGCATCAGGGCCAAGGCGCTGTCGGCGCGCGTCCTGCCGGCGATCGAGCGCTTTAGCCACGGGTGTGGGGAGTCTCCATGGGGTAGATTCTGTAAACTGCGGAGCTTTCGCACCTCCACCAAACACCCAACCCCACCCCCCACCTTCTCGGGGCGTCTTTTACTGACACGCCAATGAGTTTCAGCGATGGGACCTGCCGAGGACCACGGGGCTGTAACAGCCCAGCCATCGTCCAGCGATGTCGCAGCTGTTAGATAAGCGCTGTCGCGTGAGAAGATGCACTAATGCGACCTGCAGTGCGTACGCTGTTTTGCCGTAAAGGTCTGAGGTCAGAGATAGAGATCGCTGAGGAAATCGAGCAGAACGTTATAAACACAAGAGCAGCGGTGGCGAACAGACAAGCGCCAGTTCCACCTTTTACCGGTCGGTGGGGGAATGTTCTGGCAGCTTCCCAGCAGCCAGTGTGTGGAGAGCGAGCGAGCGAGCGAGGCCCTGCTTTTCTTTGATGCCTCAGGCAGGTGGATTGTGCTCTTAGTAGTCAGTGTGTGTGTGTGTGTGTGTGTGTGTGTGTGTGTGTGTGTGTGTGTGTGTGTGTGTGTGTGTGTGTGTGTGTGTGTGACGATCCATTGAGTCTGAAGGTGTGCATTTCATGACCTAAGCCACTGAATGAAGGCTTGCTGGAATCTCATAAGAGTCTAAGCCGTGGTAATGAAGGCTTTATCGCTGATGTCCTCCTCGCTCTGTTTAGGAGACCACCCCCGCCACACACATACACACACACCCCCAATATTTGAGGGCACCCCGTGGGGGATGAGTTCAATGATGAAGGCCTTTTTCCCATCCCCCAACACACACACGCACTCTCCCCCTCCCCCAACGTAATTACCAGCCCCACACAACTGCTGATGCCTCCAAACCTGGCACACAGGGGCACACAAGGGCACACAGGGGCAGACAGGGGCAGACGGGGGCACTTTCAAAGTCCGCAAACCCTCTGAAACATCAGCCACCCGTTGACCCCTCTGTTTAGACCGACGTCGGGCCGCGGCCGATTCACCCGAGACCAGTTATAAAGCCCCGGGTGAATATGACTGCGCGGGCGGAGCTGTTACAGTAAACGCTGGCTCTGTCTTCGGGGACCCAGTCGGCTGCTGACTGAGGCGCTGATGTGTGTGCTTCGGCCGTCTCTCCGGCAGCTCGTATAGTTCAATCAGAGAGGGGTACGGCACTCTCCTTCAATAGCCCATTAAACCCTCCCCACAATGCACCAGTGGCCCATTTACGCTGCCCGCCTTTCTCTTCTCTCCGCTATAAGTGAGCCTTTCTTCCTCCGCTCCGGCATCCCATTGTGGACCGTTCCACTGTCTCTAAAAGCACACATTCTTTCTCTCATACATACACACACACACACACACACACACTGTGTGCTGTTGTGTTGTTAAACAGTCTCTGCGCTGAAAGGTCACTCTTCTCACGCCGTACTCGCTGTGCGCGCTAACGCGTTGCGCCGGAGTGCATTTCAGGACGAAAGCGAAGCGAGCGGACAAACTTGATTGGCAGCCTTAATGAACCTGTCTCAGCGAGCCTCTTTGCGGCGTACACAGCTCCAGTGGATGGGCAGTGAACGCCGGGGCGATGCGGTCGGGTAATTAGCGGGTCGGTTCCGATCGCTGTTTTTATGCTGACGCAGGCTTTTAATGGCAGAACCTTGTCCGCCGAGCTTCGCTGGGAGCAGAAGACAGTCATGTCAGGTTATTGTACACTCCATGCACTCACCAGGGTACTGTGGTCTCCATACACTCTGTCCGCTGAGCGGTAGCACTGTGAGAGCGCAGCGCTACCCCAGGAATTTGAGTTTGTATGGAAGAGGGATGAAAATTCTGCGCTTTTTTTGGGTGAGGAGAGAAACAACCGGTTATGCAATAATCACACACACGCGCACACACATGCACGCAAGCGAGCATGCACACACAAACACACGCACACACAACAAACATGCATACCTCTGTCAGCATTTCACCTGCTTGTAATCCATTCTTTTCAGCCCTCTTCTAGAGGAGTAATGTCATCGGGGTGGTTCACACATACAGTAGTTCAGTGTAACAGAACCTAAAGTGCCAAGTTGCGCCAGTGAGCTGTGTGTGTGTGTGTGTGTGTGTGTGTGTGTGTGTTTGTATGTGTGTGTGTGTGTTTGTGTTTGTGTGTGTGTTTGTGTTTGTGTGTGTGTGTGTTTGTGTGTGTGTTTGTGTGTGTGTTTGTGTTTGTGTGTGTGTGTGTGTGTGTGTGTGATTGTATGTGTATGTGTGTGTTTGTGTTTGTGTTTGTGTTTGTGTGTGTGTGTGTGTGTGTTTGTGTGTGTTTGTGTTTGTGTGTGTGTTTGTGTATGTGTGTGTTTGTGTGTGTGTGTTTTGCCGGGAGCAGAATGTCCAGAGCACTGGTATTAGGCAGCCAGGGCTAATCCTCAAAGCAATTAGTTGAATTTAGAGGTGGGCTGAGGAGAGCGAGGATGTGCAGAGGTGGGTTTCACACACATAAACACACACACACACACACACACACACACGCTCACCCCTCGCGGTGACTCTGAGAGTGCCCTACTGAGGTGAGGGATGAATTAGCCCCCTCTGTGACTTTTGAGTGACAGCTGACACTCTGATCTCAGAGGCGGGGCCAGTGATGTGGACTCACCCATGTCATCCTTCTCATTAATCAAGGTGCACAGACCGAGGGGCTGCCAATACCAGCCACAAATGAGCTTTCATTAGCTCTACTTTCTCATTGCAGTGTGTGTGTGTGTGTGTGTGTGTGTGTGTGTGTGTGTGTGTGTGTGTGTGTGTGTGTAGTGCGTGCATACATACGTGTGTGACAGAGAGACTGAGCAGGGAAGGAGTACAGATGGCTTTAGTTTAGACTGGGGATGGATTCCATTTTGACTATAAGCCAGTCTGAAATAAATAGTGTTAATTGATGTAAAACTACACTTCCCATGTCTGCTGTAGTCAGACACAGTGTAGAAGGTGCTTTGTTCTTGTAAAGCTGCAGAAATGGTTCATGAGTTCATGAGATTGTATTCATTGTGTTGTGTGTGTGTGTGTGTGTGTGCGCGTGTGTGTGTGTGCATTGTGTTGTGTTTGTGTTTGTAGTTTGGCTCGCTGCAGTATTGTACTGACTTTGCATTGCTGTGCCGTTGGAAAGAGAATCAAAAAGCTGCATATTTCACCCCCCCCCCCCCCCACGTACACATTGCCTTTGTAATTAGAGAAAACACACATACATTCACGCACACACACACACACGCACGCATGCACACACACATTCACGCACGCAGACACACGCGCACACACACACACACACACAAGTGAGTACACACATACACACACACACACACACACACACACACACAAGTGAGTACACACACACACACACACACACACACACACACACACAACAATATACTGCAAAAGCACCAGAACAGCAATTGTGTCTCCTGTGTGGACAGCAGGTGTGAGGCTCGCCTAGTAGTTCTGATTTTAGCACCATTACAGGCAGCACAGCACAGCCTTTCCACCCGCTCACTTTTACCATTTCTACTCATTTATGGCATCGTCTCACTGTTTATCTCAGGTCATCACGGCGATGCTGCTTATCAGAACCGCTAACAGGAAACGCAGTTTGAGCCATTCCATTACTGCCATTCCAGAGACATTCCAAAGAATTCCCCCTTCTCTGCGGGATTCCCGCCTGGATATTTTACTGCGCGTTTGACATCGGCAACCTTGTGAAGGGCGAACGAAGGCCCAAACGAGAGGACCGTGGATGAATAAACTCGATCCCCCTCGCCTCACCTGGGGAGAACCGTGCAATTATAGAGAGAATGCGCTATTAAGCTCCGTCATTAGTGTTTTCTCCTCGGTTTGGTTCTGAGTTTGTTGGCGAGAGCTTCTGTCTGTCCCTCCCCGTCATTCTGCATTCAGAATTGACCCCGAAGCGCGCCTTATTGACTGCCGAGAGACGTCAGAGCGAGCGGTGTCTGTCAAGACGCGGCTTCTCTTCCCCGTGTTCTCCTTTTAGTCAGAATGGGCCGCTGACAGTAGGGCTGATTAACGTGGAACGGAGCTGTTTGGGAATGCGGGGGTCCCCACTCTCTGTTAGACACCAGGCATGTCGGCGAGTTTTGGGGAGCAGGCATGGGGGCTGGGGGCGTTCTGGGGTGGAAATTAACAGTAATTTACCAGCCAGATTGAATCGCTTGTATGACAATGCGCTGTGACTGTATCGCCTCAGTTGCTTGTGTTACAATATGCCATGACTAGCGGCACGGTGGCGCAGTGGTTAGCACTGTTGCCTCACAGCATGAATGTACCGAGTTCGAATCCCGGCCGAGGGCCTTTCTGTGTGGAGTTTGCATGTTCTCCCCGTGTCAGCGTGGGATACCTCCCACAGTCCAAAAACATGCAAGCTAGGTTAATTCGAGACTCTAAATTGCCCATAGGTATGAATGTGTAAGTGAATGGTGTGAGTGCTATAATTATTTTTTTTTAAATTAAAAAAATAAAAAAATAAATAAAAATAAATATCAAATCAAATCAATCAAATCAATATTGACTCACACTTAATCTCACACGGTGTGCGTGTGTGTGTGTGTGTGTGTGTGTGCGTACGTGTGTGTGTGTGTGTGTGTGTGTGTGTGTGTGTGTGTGTGCATACGTGTGCGTGTGCGTAGGTGTGTGTGTGTGTGTGTGCGTACGTGTGTGCGCATGCGTGTGCGTTTGGGGGGGTGTGGCACTGGCTGATATTTGAAAGGGGGCTTGTTTTTTAAAGTGTGACAAAGAGCTGGTATTAAGAAAAATATCCTCTGTGGATAGAAACACACATATGCCCGTGTCATGTGATGGTCTTATTAATAAAAATATCCTCTGCGGATAGAAACACACATGTGCCCGTGTCATGTGATGGTCTTATTAATAAAAATATCCTCTGTGGATAGAAATGCACATATGCCCGTGTCATGAGGTGGTCTCATGCTTTCCATGGGCGTTTTTTGTAAAAGTTCAGTTTTGACACTGCTGACAGCTTTCTGAATTATTTAACTGCAGCATTTAGGTTTGCCAGTTTAAAAGGCTTTGTGGTTTTTCTTGTTGACTTTGCTTGCTCTGGTCTGACTTCAGTGTTTAAATCATTTTGGAAGAAAACCAGAAGGCTGTGCTGTTTCTCTCCATCTCTCTCTCTTTCACACACACACACACACACACACACACACACACCTTTTTTCAGTGGTGTACAGAGCAGACCTGCATTAAACTTTGAACGACACTGTGACTCTAAATGCAGCTGCCTGTTGCTATATGAGGAGAGAAAGAGAGACGGAGAGCGAGAGCGAGAGAGAGAGCGAGAGAGAGAGATCATTTGCATATGTTCTGAGTACTGTATGTATGTACTGTATGTTTCTATCTTTTCGTATATATCTCACTGTATCTCAGTACTTCAAATCAAACAGAAGTAGTACATCTTGTGTTCATGGAAATGCATCTGGGGTCCTCGAACAGGAAATGGTTTTTCGATAATAAGAAAGGTTAACGGTTCTGAATAAATCAAGGGGAACATTTTGATAATATTCACAGTGCCTGGTCTGCAAATGTGCGGCACTTATCTCTCCGCTGTGTTCCAGTTTGTGCGTTTAAATATGCGAGCCGCACAAGGCAGTCATCCGATCGCTTGCCAAATGGGTCAGCTCGCTGAGACACAGCTAAGCAGAGTGGAGAGAAATGAGTAGGGATTTAGCCTAATTATAAAACCGCTAAGTCATTTAGCAGACTGAGAGCCATGTGGCCACGCCCCGCCGTCAAGTTCCGCACAGGCGTAACCGGGAACATCTGTGCAGATGTTGCGTACAGTGGCCATGACCGAATATGATCCTTTCACCCTTTTGAGGGCGCATATTTGAGTCAACTTCAACAAAAAATCAACATTTTCTCACAAATGGGGGCTCCTAAAATCCCCGGATTAAATCCTTATTGCCGGGTTTTTTGTTGAGGGGATTCAGGAGCACACTCATTCAACAATTTCAGGAGGTAACCCGGAAGTAAAAACTACAACTTGTAGTACAAGACATAGAGAGTGTATATGCATGTGTCTATGGTACAAGAGCGGGACATATAACTAACTACTTCCTCACTAGTTTGGAAAGAGTTTTGCAGGATATTTTTTGCACACTGCAAAGTGAGGGGAGAGGGCACATAGTAAACAGGGGTCTGAGTGGACAGGGTGCAGGGAACAGCATTAACAGCGCGAGACGTTATAATGAGAGCCAATAACAGGGAGGGGGGTGCGTGGTCTTGGCCTTTCTGTCATATAGATACATGAAGGACCTGTGCGATATATTATACAGGCGCTCACGGTGAGCCTGCAGAGGCCTGATTACGATTTATACTAATTCAATACACACTGACAGTGGCCACGGTGCCTCTAATGGATGCTGTTAGCACACAATTAATTTACTCTTCCTCCATTTGCTTGTCAACCTCCATTGAATTAAGCCCACCCCCACCTTCTCCCCACCGCCAGCACTCCCCATGCAAATGCGTATGCAAATGTGTTTAGCTCGGAAGGAACTCAAAACGAATGCATGCACGAACGCCAAAAACCCCACGCTTAAAAGCACACAATTTGGGACCGATCCCCACGCCGTGGGCCGGACTTTTCGGCTATACCGAGTGGCTTTGCCCCTGATCTCCGGGGCAGTTTGAAAGTGAATTGTGAGCATTACTGACGGAACATATCTGTATGCAGATGAGCCTCGAGGCTCTTGCGTGTGTTTGTTACAAATTGAAGCAGGCCGGTTCGAGAAGCTTGACGGCGCCTGAACTCCGGATAAATTATCGCCGTAATTAGACACTGCTCTGGCAGCTCCTTTATTACGGGCGAAATAAAACAAGATGTTCCATTTATTTGCAAAAGTGGTCAGCTCCACTTAATAACAAAGCCCTGTTATTTGTTAGTTCTGCTTCTCGTGTTATTTGTCCAGCACTTGAAAGAGCGGGCAGGTATCATTATCAAATCACGGCGGATTTATACATCTCTGTAATTGTTTGTCTTTGCGTAACTCGCGTTTTTTGTACGGTCCCGCGTCCGATACTAACTGAATATCGCTGTCTTGCTCTCTGTCAGCGTTTTGTTGTTAAATCCTATTAGAGAAATAGCAGAATTTGCAGATCTGTGGCTGAGAACTTTACTGGCAGTTTGAATACAAAGAAAGACAGCACGCACTCAGGGGATGAGCAGGACAAGCTGGAACACAACTGATTTATATCTGGTTTACACCTGATCTGTGTTTGGCTATCTGATGTGTTGATTTCAAGCTGATATGTCGGATGCATCTCTGATATATTTATTTAAAAATAACATTTATAAAAAGTATAACATTTTGTTTGACATAGTACAAGTTTCTTGGATGACAAAAACATGTACAGTATAATTGATTATATTTATTGAATGTCCCTTGTAGTGTAGGTTTCAGCATAGTGGAATATGGTTCTTGAGATTAAGACCAGAGACTCACATCCCCTACATGAGACAAACAATAATCGGCAGGTCTTAGGAGGTGAAAGATGTATAAAGTAAGGCATACATATTACTTTGTGCCTTATTTACTTAATTACATACTCACTTTGATTTGCATTGGATCCAAAGTCAGTCTTATGCACATGTACATATACATATAGATATGTTTGTGTCTTACTTACTTTTGAATGTCATTGGATCTGATGTCAGTCTTATGTACGGTGTGGTACTCGGTCTCAATGTTGTTCTCTATGGAGGCTAAAAGGCAGGCTGTGATTGGTTCTGGCACCGGGGAGAAGGGCTCCCAGTGCCCACAGATGGCCGTGTCGCCAATGGGAATGGGTGACGGTGGTACCAGCTGAAGGTGGGTGGGAGTTCCTCAGAGAGCTGGATGAACACACAGTCGCGTTCTGTGCTGCTGATTGTCATGTGATACGGGGATGCTTGTCACATGTCACTCGATGTAGACGCCTATAAAGAAATATAACAACATAACAAAATAAGTAATGTAATGTTATGTGATTGAAGACAATGGGCTCTACTTGATATAGGGGTAACGCTTTATTTTAAGGTTCCATTATGAATAATTTGTAAACCAATAGTAAATGATCTATTAACCATTTATAAATTGTTTTCTAATAATGACTTATTTTAAGAACTCATATTTGTAAAACATGAGTGAATAGTTACTATGTGTGAAATCATGTATATGACACATTCATAAACTCAAAAACTATTCCTAAACTAAAGTGGCCACAGTTTATTCTGTATTCATATGAGTTAAGTATAGATTGTAATTTGTACAGATATTTGTAAAGCATTAGTTTGGTTTACAGAGTATTTATAATGGAACGTTAAAATAAAGTGTAACCGATATAGGACACCCTTTATCTGTGAAAAAGTCTGGAAATGAGGAGGGTCCGGAGGAGGCAAGGAGGTAAGTGTGTAAGGAGGTGGCCCTGTATGAGACGGTGGAAGTTGCAGGTGGGCACAGGTGGGCACAGGTTGGTGCGGTTATGGTTGAAGCTGGCACGTGTTGGGCGCGACTGCTCCCGCTGTCCTCCAAGCTGTTTCCACTCGAGCCCAGCATCGGGCACAAGCACAGGGGTACGAAGCTATCGCAGGAGGTAGGTCCCACATGCTAACGAAAAAGAACCATGTACATGGTGAAACATGGATCAGGGGGGTATTTCGCAAAGCAGGATTACTGAGTTTAACTCAGTAATACTTAAGGGGTAAAATGGCCATTTTAATTCTTCTTGGCACGTGCAATCAAACATTGATGGACACAGCAGTGGGTTCCCATGGTTACACGCAGTGATAGGAAGTTCTGGATTAGCTCTGTGAGTTCCAATGAGGTCCCGCCTGAGAGCGCAGTCACACAGAGGTAAACCCTGGCGAATCGGGGTCACCTCCGGTGTCCAGGGTGGGGATTGGCCAGCAGGAGGGGTGACAGCACTGTGGAAACCTGGCCTCGTTCCGACCCACCCGCCCGCCCGGCTGCCGTGAACGAGCGTTAGCGGAAAGCCGGAGACGGATCCGCGAGCTGTCCTAATTGTCACCAGGAAACAGATGGGCCAGCCCAATGATAGCGCAATCAGTCTTTTTCAAGCGCTCATAAAAGTGACAGCGTGGTGGTTTGGCGGGAATGATTTATCTCTGGCGATGTCGCAGGGGCCCTTGAATGAGGGAGACTTAAACTTTTATCGCCGGTGCTTTTCGAACCTCGTCGGCTATCAACCGGCCCGGTCGAAACTTGAGGCTAGAGCTGGACTATGCACTTTCACCACAGGTCTTTGCCGTGCCGGTCCGGCTGGTCTGGATTGGTCCATTGAAGGACGTGGAACCCTGAGTCTGCTGTCTCCTCGGGAACGCCGTGCAGCAGTAGCTCCCGCTCCAGAGACGGAATCCTCCAGAGAGCCGGGCCTCTGCTCTCCGCTCGCTCGTTTTTCCGTGACTCGCCGCATATGCTTCTGTTTTTCTTTTCTCTTCCCGGTGAACAGTAAGACTTAATCCCCCCCCCCCCCCCTGTTTAAGCGGGCCTCTTCATGCACAGTCACAGAGCACGGCAGAGAGCCAAGATGGAGGCTTTGCATATATTTGTGCCTGAAGGTTACAGTGTCAGCGCGAGCGGAGAGAGAGAATCCAGAGCGGCGCTACGCGGTTTGGGTCGGCTCCCAAAATTCGGGCCTGCTCTGAAACCGAACCCTCTCTGTCTGGGGTTCTGGATGGGTGCGCGCACGGGAGAGAAGGATGGAGAGAGGGAGGGAGAGAGAGATAAAGAGAGAGAGAGAGAGAGAGGGATGGAGGCTGGCTGTAAAAGGATGCCATTTGGGTTCTGGACCTTGGCCCGGGCCAGTCTCTCATCTACAGCGCCGCTCATCGGATTGGCCCCTTACACAATGGCCGCCTTGTGCCCGTGATGCGCCGGCGTTCTGAAGGCGCTCATGGGAAACCGCACACAGCCTTCCGCCGTCACTGCTCATTTCTCCCCTTTCTGATCACATCACAGCCCCCCCCCCCACAGACAGGGGTGCTATTTTTTACCCCTCCTCAAATGTGTGTAGAAAGATTTTCCACTCAGATCTGCATACAAGGATGAAGGGATGTAAGAAACAGTTGATTGACTTGGTGGAATGATAGCGCTCGCAGAGCCCATTATCTCAAATTGTTTCCAAATGTTTCCATATACTTTTGGGAAGTTAATGCATATAGTATCAGACAGGGTTTACAAAACTGCAATGAACTCACTATACATGGTGCCTTTCGCTTTTCATGAAGACTACCCACAATCCTCTGCCTGGGCGTTTCCATTTTGAGCTCCCTCTGGCCTGTGAGGACGTGAGACCCAGCCCTAACCTTACCCTAACCCTCACCTAACCTTACCCTAACTTTACCTTACCCTACACTAACCCTAACCCTAACCCTAACCTTTCCCTGGACACGCATTGTGACCCCAGCTCTGGGTCTCCACAGTGTCTGCCTGGAGAGCAGCTCAAAGCCTGTCTGCAGGAGAGCAGCAGCACATCTTAGATCGTGCCGGCCACACTGACGCCACGTCACTCCCAGACAGCTCCGTCCAGACACTCCCCCTCACCACTGACCAGGCCCACCACAGATTGGGCCCCTGAATCCCAGCCCAGGCCCTGGCTCCAGGGGCCTGACCCATGGTCCATAGCAACCTCTCCGGACCCTGTGAGGCGCGCTGCGCGGGCCCTTTTTGCGGCCCTACTGTCCCGCGTGCGAAGGCCCGTGACCCCCTCCTGGCAGAGCACGGGCGACTGCATGAGCGCGAGGGATCCCCGAAAATTTAAAATGAATGTGTTTATAAGCTGGAGCCGCTGCCTGGCCGACCTCGCTGCCAGTCGCAGTGGAGTGTGTTTAGCGAGCTATAGGCCTCTAAATTAGAGCCGGTTATGAGAGACACAAAGGGGCACTTTGAGAGGAGGAGTGAGCACGTTCTGTCTGGAATAAGGGCAGCGCTGGACTGCAGCCACATCATTTCCTCTTGAGGAGTGCGATAGCTTCATTAGGTATGATGGAAACCTAGGCTTAGCTTAATGACTGATTATTTCTCCTCTATGTTCATATTAAACTTCGTCAGACATTTATTTATTTTTTTAAATTTTTTCCAATCTCTCTCCACCTACATTGCTAACGTAACTGTACATATATGAACTGCTATTATAATTGTACTTTTTTGTTGACAACAGCTCAGTCGTTAGTGATCAGATTATATTATTATTGTTATATTATTATTGCAAAACTTGGTCCAATGACCTTGAGGTAGCCTAGAAAACAACTGAAAAAACACAATCGACCTTTAGCATGTGCAAACCCTTTTAGCACACGCAAAAAAATGCAATGACCAATCATTGGTCATGTTATTGGTTTTGTGTGTGCTAAAAGGTCTTGCACATGCAAAAGGTCTTAGCAAATCAAGCCTAAAGTGTTTTATGTCACTTCCATACAGATTATAATTCTGCACAATTCCTCTTTTAGTGTCAGATGGTTCAGAACTCACCTATCAATTTATCTTCTGATTTAATGTAACTTTGACTGGTTCCCATCATTATCAACGGCTGACTAATGATTCAGCTTCAACTTTATCATCTCTCTGTTTTTACCGTCCCACAGTTCGTCTCCCCGGTGCCAGTTTTGATTGTTAACTGTATATAAATTAGAATAATAAAATAAATGTAGCGTTGCGTTTTGTTCTCTTAAAAGAAGTAAGCTTGTGTTCCAAAAAAATGTGTGTAACCATGTGGTTGGATATTCCAAACATGTATTACACTTGTAATGGCTATAAACCTTCATAAGGCTTTCCCTGTCTTTGGTTTATAGTTTATAATATAGTATGATATATATATTTTTAAATAAAACACTATACAGATACATTTATAATAAAATTTCTCCGTAATTAAAAAATAAAAATTAATGCAAATAAATAAATAAATAAAAATGCTCAATCATACTATGGAGGCAGGGGTCCCCAATCTTATCCAGAATGGGCCGGCGTGGTTCCAACCAAGCAGTAACACACCTCTTTCTACGAATCAACCAATAGAGTTTTTGCTAAGAACCTTGATTAGTAGAATCAGGTATGTTACTGCTTGGTTGTAACAAAAACCTGCACCTACACCGGCCATTTCTGGATAAGATTGAGGACCCCTGCACCCACACTGGCCCTTTCCGGATAAGATTGAGGACCCCTGCACCCACACCGGCCCTTTCTGGATAAGATTGAGGACCCCTGCTATGGTGTGTCCAGCCATATTGGACATGGTGCAGAGGGTGAGTTTTTCTCATGAGGACAGTTTGATAACTCATTGCCTGTTCTTTTGGCATGCAGGCCAGTGGGTAGATGACTGGATAATTGACAGTGTCAGGTAGAGCTGTGATGGATTGCCTGATTACAGGCCTGGCAGGAACTCTCTGTACAGATGGCACATTAGCTGAGGACAGCTGCCCTCTGCCAGCTAACCCTCTCTATCTTTCCTTTCCCCATGGCTTTCTCTCTCTCTCTCTCTCTCTCTCTCTCTCTCTCTCTCTCTCTCTCTCTCTCTCTTTCTCTCTCGCTCTCTCTCTCTCTCTCTCTCTCTCTCTCTCTCTCTCTCTTTCTGTCTCTCTCTCTCTCTCTCTCTCTCTCTCTCTCTCTCTCTCTCTCTCTCTCTCTCTTCTTTTCTGTTGATGCCTTGCTTCTTATCAATCTTTCTCTCTCTAAATCTCTCACCTCTTTCTATCGTTATGAACTGGATTCAATCAACGTGTGTCCTTTATGATTTACGATTGAACGCAAGTGTTCATTTTGTTCTTCACTGACACAGTTGGTGATTGCTAAACTCTTCAAAATTTGTCCATGAAGAATGATTTTAACTCTTGCATTCAATCATAGATCAAAGTTAAGGACAAATGTTGATTGAATTCAGGCCTATGGTTGTGTCCGAAATTAGAGCCCTATCTACTGCGTCCTGTGTACTGTGTACTAGCATGCTGTATACTGCTTACTGCATACTGTTTAGTGACATCCAGTATGCAAATAATATCTTTCATACTATTATCAATGAAAACCCAGCCTATGTCTCTCTATTCAAGCCTTTTCTTTCATCTCTATTTCAATTCACTTTAATCCGCTTCAATTCATTTAAAGTGGATTTATTGGCATGACAGAGAAACATTTGTGTTTCCAAAGCTCAAATCACATTTTTACCCCAAATGCTGTGAAGCTGATTTAAAACTAGAATGCATACGCAACCAATTCACAAAACAAGGATACCGATTTGTTCATACATTTCATAAACTGATGATAAATAACTATCAAACCGTTTAATTGAACAAAGCCAAACTAAAGTAAATTTTTTCTCTCTCTCTCTTTCTTCTTCACACACACCTGTCCTCTTCTCTCTTTTTCTCTCTGTCTCGTCCCCCTCTTGCCCTCGATGGGGCCCTTCTGCTCGTTAGTCAGCCTAATTACTGGGGAAGGGAAACAGATTAGAGCGTTTACAGGATACCGTGTTTACATGGTCGGGACATACGCGATGGCGGTAAAACGGCGAACAGATTACACACACACACACACACACACACACACACACACACAGGGGTGAGCGCCAACACCTACTGAGCTAACGCAGCACTGGGGGGTGCGTGCAGATAATTATTATTATCATTTACATATGCAAATAATCATTAATCTCCATAAATTCCGATCTACGCCGCTTGTTCTCGCTTCTCGGAATCGCATGTGTGAATTTGCATTTCATGATAGAAGTGTTTTCTTTTTATTATTTTACTTGGCAAGTTAAGTTATAATGTGCAATTATTGTTTATGGGCTGGCAATCTGTTTGTGGATTACCTGAGGAGCATTTGTTATGAGTAACACTTAAGGCGTGATAAAACATTGTGAACAATTAAAGAATGCTTTAAGGTTTCCTGCCATTGCATTTCACATGTTTATGATATTCAAACACGTGTGAACCTTTTAA